>CAUYQG010264131.1:0-26882 GCA_963574415.1 Tarsius wallacei
GATGAGGTCTCGCCAAGTTGCCCAGGTGGGTCTCGAACCTGTGGGCTCAGGCAATTCACTCACCTCAGCCTCCCAAAGCACAGGATTATAGGCTGAGCCACCGAGCCCGGCTTATTATTTTCATAGTATACAAAGATTACTAGATAAGGAACATCATTTACCCTTTGGTATCTGTTTTTTCACCACTATTGTCCTTGGATTTATCCTCTTCCTTAACATCTGAAAACAAAGATTAGGAAAAGATTAAAATCTATTTTAAAATGCAAAATGTATACATCTTATTTCAAAATATACTTTATTTTTAAACTACAAAGAGCTGCCAGATGCAATCTTACTACTCATGGATTCATAGAGAAACAAGCTGTGTGTGACATGCTGTGCTGGGTGCTGGTGCTGCAAGCTATCACTACACACTATGCTCCTTGCCTTTCGAAGTCCCTGATCCCGTGCGTGCAGCTGAGCCCTTGGCCCCATGGGTGCAGCTGGGATCAGTGGTGTGAAGACACTTGCTGCAGAGATGGGCACAGCACTTGGAGGGCCACGAAAGGCTACAATGAAGAAGAAACACTAAGAGGGTCCTGAAGAATGAATAGATTTGGGGTACGGAAAGGGGAGAAGTATTGTGAAAAAAGAAAAGCATAAAAGAAAAAAAAACAACTCTGAGGCAAGACAGCACTGGTAAGATGAGAGAATGAACCGTAAGACCCATGCAGCCAAGTGCTGTGAGAAAGGAGGGGAGTTAAAGACCACCAGCCCAGAGATCCAGCAGGGGCTACGTGCCACTGTTCGCACCTATGCATATACCTACGGCTTCAACTTTCACTAAATAGACACCGAAAGGTCACAATTTAATAAAATCATAGCACTATAAACTCAGTGTTGCAAAAAATTTATCAAATGTGCTGAAATTTTTCTTTAAATGTGCAAACAAACCAAAGTTGTGAGGCAATGATGTAATAATAAGGGATGGATCTGATCTACAATACAAACACACACTACAAGCATGGACTGTTTCTATTTCCAGTGAAGTCTGACTATGTACATTTAATTCAAAGTGCCAGACAGGGTTGGGGAGAAAGAAAAAAGGTGCAGCCCCGACTCTTCTGATTTGTTGATTTTTTTAAGAAAGCAGGATATTTTGAGAGGACAGAAAATCTCCCACAGTGGGAGAGGACCCGAGGGGGCTGCTTTATTTGGTGATGTTTTAAAGAAGTTTTTTTATTACAATATTTCTTTTTTCTGAAGGCTGAGAAATTTTAACAATTGAAATTGTGAGGCCCTTATCAGAAGAGACCCTAACATCAATTTTTTTTTTTAAAGCACAGAAGGGTATTTTAAAAATGAAAACATCAAAAAGGACAGGTAAAAAGCCATACTGACAGTAAAAGAAAAAAACCTGGAAAGACTTAACTCAAGTTAAGTCTTTCTTCCTTTAGTCACATCTGGAATTTGTGAATGTCAATCAGAATACAAGTACAGGCTGCAGCCATCACTGTGATACAGTGGGCAGTTAAAACTGAGGGGCTACCATATATGCTAACTAAACGCCAGATGTGTTTTGGGAACTCAGATAAAAGATTAATTTCTGCTAGCAAATTCAACTGTCTAAAGCTGATCCAGCATTTTTAAGTTAATGCATCAGAAAGTGTTTCTCATCCCTAGAGTAGCTCCCAAATCCTGATCTTTCCTCAGAGTTACACTTTTTTCTTCAATTTCTAAACAAAGTCCATTATCTGACCATTTTCAAAATGGTGAAATTGGCCTAAGGATAACACATAAGTCCACTTTTGTGTTTTACTCCCATTAAATAAACTTTAAGTAGCTAAAAATTATCTTAGCATTTCAGTTCTGTACAGACTACAAACAGACATGTGATTTCTTTGTCCTCTTTCTAACCCAATCCATATCACAGTGTACTGTTCACTATTTTAAGCCTATGCCATCAAGAGAAGAGAATAAGGTTTCTTATATTATTAATAACATTTACAAAGAGCTTTAAATTAAAAAAAAAAGCAAGCAGAACATCACTTACCCCCACCGCTGATACCTATGCAATTCTTAGACTCTCTTAAAAACTGCAATGCAGCTCAAGTATAAAACTAAAACCAAAACACAGTCACCAACAAACAAGTCTGACCTGCTTTTTTGTCCTCTGCCTCCTTCTTATCTTCCTCCAGTCTGGCTTTCTTGGCGCCTTTCTTATGGTCAGCCACATTCCTACGGCCTCCTTCTCCCTCATCTTCAGAATCCGAGAACTCTTCATCACAGGCTATCCGCTTGTCGGATGCTCGAACTGACAGAACAGATTTTAGTTCACTTTGACAAAACAGCCACAGGTTTTACAGTCATCACAGTACACTCATGCCAATGCACTAACCAGGTCCACACTCAGAAGTACAGGATAACAGGTGCTTAATGATTTTAAGATTTGAACGGAATGAATGGTTTGCTTAATACTGAAAGTTTAGTTTTGATCCAGGAACAGTTCAAAGAGGTATAAAAAAAAATGAGGTACCTAATTTTTTTCAAAAACACCAAAACTTTGAAGGAAAACAATCTGTTTTTTTCTAACAGGATGGGAACAATGTTTTTATCTAAAAAGTAACCTTTTAATTCAGAACTGAGAAAGGAAGTAAACAAAATAAAAAACACCATTAACAGCAAATATATTGGGCTGTCTATACCACTAAGCATGACATTAAGCTATACATCTAACAATCACATTAAGTATACGAGAAGTTATAAAATCCAACAGAAGGGGCTTAATGTTACTGAGCTGACTACATTAAATAAATGGGTTTTCCTATTTATGCCCACATATACTCCAGTGGCTAATTTCTGGAAACTGTCGATCCTGTATGTATATTCATATAAACTGAACCGCTGACACCTATCAGGCTTCAAAACACCAGGAAGTGAGTTCTCTGTAAGATTAAAAATGGCAAACACAACAGTAAGTGTTCATGAACAAGAGCCATGGTCAAGTTCTTGGGCCACTAAAACCTTCACTTTGAAGTGTCATTTTAATAAACCGGAGGAAGAGAGTATCATCAGGCATTGTCTTACTAGAAATCCTCTTGTCTGGATCTTCTCCATCTTCATCTCCACTGTCTTCATGAACAGCATCTTCTGGAATAGCTTGCATTTGGACACCAGGTGCATGAGGCAACATGCGCAAATTTTCAAATAAACGCTGCCTAAATTACACATGCAAAATTGATTAGAAAAACTTCAATTTCTTCCTCTCACAAGCAAGAGGAAAGCAAGAAATTTCATCTCTGACCTATTAATGAAAATAATAACTCACTGAACACTGCTATTTTACATACAGTAACTCACTTAGCCTTCAAAACTTTCAAGGCATGTGCTATTCCATTCCCTACTTCAATGAAGAACCATGAGTACAAAGGCGAGTGAGCCTGTGGAGTGTCACACAGCCTGTGGCAGAGGGGATACCACCCCGCATGCACTGTACTGCCTCTACTCTGCTCCTGAATGTCAAGCTTCAGCAGACTGTTTCAGACAATGAAAAGAAGTCTCACTTTAAGGTAAAGCGAGACAGGGTAAAACTTAGTATCCCTAGCAATGTAAAAATACATTTAGCTAATAGGAAATCATATGTTTGAACTATAAAGCTCACACTTTTCCATTAACTTCAGAAATTAAAGAGATCAATAACTTTAAGGTTTAAAATTCTTTAGAAAAAGACAAAGGAAATATGTGATGTACAAAGTTAAAAGGACCCACTCTACTTGGCCCTCTAAAGCCTCCGAAAGCTTTACAATAAAATGTTTATCTAAAAAAATCCTATGACTTCTTACTTTATCTTTTCCATGTATTCTGGAGTGTTCTGGTTTGTCATGTTTGAAGGACTAATATGCAGTTTGAAGTCCGGTCCAAAATATTCGAAGTAATCATTATATGGCAACTCTAATAAAAACAATACAGTTACTATTAAAAGCTGTTTTCACAGAAATCTACGCACAGAATTCAGATCTAGGCAACGGAATATTTCGAAAGGCGGTGATTAAAAGGGGCACCTCCTGCTTATGCAGCTTTGGGGTCCACTCTCATCATGCATCCACCTCCAGAACAGATAGTCCTTGGCTTTCAGTGGTTAGATCTCAAGCCACAATTTCGATGTGATATATTCAACACAAGAGGCATATTAGTTTGCCCACTTGTAAGCTACTGCCAATGTTCTGAGCACATTCAAGGCAGGCTGGCTAAGCCACAATGCTGGCAGGTTAGGTGTGTCAGACTCATCTTCCATTGACAATGGGTTTATTAGTAGGTGACCCCATCACAATTCATACAGTACTGACACCATAAGGAGAATACTCACCATTGGGAATCTCACAGTCAAGGGCAACGGCAGTCTCATAAGTCCAACATCGAGCCACATTGCGGATTGTGTATCCACCTCCCCCAAGCATCAGCAATGGCAAGTTAAAAGTTTTTACAACTTCTACACATTTAGCATGACCTAAGACAAAGAGGATTTGGGTAACAACAAAAATCTGTATATTGTTATCAATTCGAAAAGTAAATTTTAAAAAGATAAGAAATAAAACAAAATTCTACTCAGCCAAAATAATTTTTCTAAATATATTTTTAAAAAAGAATAAAATTTTAAAATATTTCCAGTCTAAAACTCCTTATCAAACACTTTCCATATAATGATATGTATAAGACATAATTTTAGCATCCCTGCCCTGACAGACATCAAATATACAACTATATTAAGATTAAAAAATATAAATATATATATATTTTGTTATTAACTTAGAATGAAGTTCATGTAAGGTTACATGGTAAAAATAACTGAGTTACAATGAAACATTATGACAATTGAAACTGATTTTTATTACCATTTTTTTTCTATACATGTGTAGAATAATTATGAAAAGCAACAGAACAAAGTTTAACCACGGGTTAGCTTCAAATAGTGGCATTATGGCTAATTTTCCTATCTTATTTAAGAATTAAAAATGAATGTTGGCTGGGTATGTTGGCTCATGCCTGTAATCCCAGCACTTTGGTAGGTTAAGGCAGGAAGGTCACTTGAGGTCAGGAATTGAGACCAGCCTAGACAATATAGCAAGACCATGTCTCTACAAAATAAAAATTAAAAAAAAATAGCAGGGTATGTGGCATGCTCCTGTAATCCTAGCTACTTGAGAGGCAGAGGCAGAAGGATCACCTGAGCCCAGGAAGTCAAGGCTATGGTAAGTCGTGATCACGTCACTGTACTCTACCTTGGGCAAGAGTGAGATCACCAAATGAAATTTAAAAAAAGAAAGAAAAAAGAAAAAGAACTTCTGTGTATAGAAACTTGAATATAAAAGTAAACCTAACATGAAACCAAATACATCCTCTGGATAAAAATGACATAGCTCAATAATCATTTATGCTACTAGTAATTTCTTGGAATATTATCATCCAAGCACATAATTTGATCTTTAAAGAAAGAAAGTCTTTCAATTATAAGATAGTCATGTACATTGAAGAATATCTGGTCAAAAAAAAAAATCAAAAAAGGCACAAGAAAAAACGAACTATCTAAAAGCCCCATCATCCAAAAATAGTTTTCCCATCTTCCCCTCCAACTCAGAGTTAATTCTACAAAGCTTAACTCTCTGTTTTCTTAATGTAACTTTATATACACTGAGCGTCTCACTGCACGTTCTTCAAAAGCTGCCTTACGGCATTCACAAACTAATTGTTATTAATTACTGCTACTGGAGAAACATGAGTTTCTTACAATAGACTAAAAAAAAGAAAAAATCATTTGGGCATTTTTAAAGACAAATAAACATAAAAAGTTTACAGACTCCAAGTGAAGATAGCTGACTAAAGAAAGGTGTTTACTTTTCCTTTATCTCAAAACTTAACAAAAGTGGCTGTAAGGGATTTTTAAAAGACTAAACTCTGGAAAAATAAAGAATGTGCAGGAACCCCCATGAAGGTGGCAAGGAGATGGTCAGGAGGGAGCCAATGACACAGATCAAAGCTGGTAGCAGAGAGACTCAACCAAGACTTGGAAAAATGCAGACACCCTTGTGTGCTTTATAGAGCTGAAATTCCTTCCATTGAAATATAATGCAGGTTTATTATTCTAAGAGTAAAATGCTGCAGCTTATGATTATACAAATGATTACTTTTAAGTACAAACTTATAAGGACTTTCAAAGCCAACTAGGGAAACTGACAGTTAATTTTAAGAGTACATTAGGAAGCTCATACTCCTTCTGAGACAACAGATGGTTAACTGACACATTAGATTTTTTTTTTTTTTTTTTTGAGTTGGAGTCTCACTGTCACCCAAACTGGAGTGCAGTGGCCACTCCCGGCCACCGCAGCCTTGACCCGCTGGGCTCCAGCGATCCTTCCACCTCAGCCTTCCAAGTAGCTGGAACTACAGGTGTGCGTGCTACCACGCCCGGCTCATTTTTGATTTATTGTAGAGACGAGGTCTTGCCAAGTTGCCCGAGTGGGTCTCAAACCTGCGGGCTCAGGCAGTCTGCTCGCCTCGGCCTCCCAAAGTGCTGGGATTACAGGCTGAGCCACCGAGCCCGGCCGACACATTAGATTTAACAATATGAAATTGCTGCCCTTCAACTACCAATGGCCTACCAAAAAAGGGGTGACTAATTTGGTTCATCCTCTAACAGATTACACTGTAATTCTAATGCTCGCTAGTGTACATTAAATCAAGAAGTTTTTTATCTCTGTAATTAGTCAGTCAGTTCCACTTAGGCCAGTAATCGTCCTGGAGAAAGTTCTATTTGAGAACTCTTCATCTTATGAAAGAATTCAAAGTAAAACATAAACTCACTAACCTAAAAGCTTACATGAAAGAAACTCTAAAATCATATACAAACATCCATGATAAATCATTTCTGATTCACATATAAATTTTAAGAACTTATTAAATAAAATTTCAGATTTATTTTTAATACTCTGCAAGTTCATTCTATAATGGTGATATTTTGCTTTGCCCTAGACTTCAATCATATGTTGATTTCAATGCTTGATCAAAATATTTTGTGCCGCAATCCTAATCTCCCAAATGCCTTTTCTCAGGAAGCTCTTTGAGAATGTGCTCAAATGAAATAAACTAAGAGGAAGACATAGAACACAGCAACAGAAGGAGCTATCGCAACAGAGAAGCAAAGGGCAGTGTATGTCCTGTGGGGTCTGCAGAGGTTTTATTCAGTCTAAACTGGAGCAGATCAGAGACAAGCTGAGCATTCAATGTATCTGGACATGTGAAGACATGGGAGTCGTCAGCAGTTTAGCAATGAGAAAGAGAAAACTAAGCAAATTAAAAACTAGGAACAAGTTATGCGGAAAGAAAAATGGGATAAGCTAAACATATTTAAAGATGCTGCTGCAAACACTAAATACCACGACCAAAATTCTGATCTGTAAAAATGAAGTGACGGGAAGGTCTGGTATTTTGGGGATAAAACGGTGAGGAAGTTAAACCTTCTTCCATAATAGGAAATAAAACTTAAATCTAAAATTAAAAATCCAATTAAGTAATAAAGTATGCATGTTATCTGGAGAAAGGTAAACATAAAAGAATCAACAAGAACAGTGAAAACAGCTGTCTTGATTGGGACTACAACAAGTTTCATAAAATTATACATAGAGAAAGTGAAGCAAGATTAATCCCAGTCATACATACAATGGACAAAAACCATGAAAAATGCAAAGCACAGACTGCAGTGTTAAAACAGCAGGCAAGAAACTACAATGAGAACTTTTATGGGAGGTTCTCAGGGAGAAGTAAAACCAGTTTTTTTCTGGGAATGCCACCCTTTGAGTTGCTTACCTTTGACTGTGAGATTGAAACAACCGAGTCTGTCACCAGAGAGTGAGTCTGCCCCACACTGTAAGACCACAGCACTGGGCTGGTACATCTCCATCACCTTGGAGATAATCTACATAGAAGACAGCAAGTGTTAATGTCTCCAACAACATTCTTAAATTCCACTTCAATTCTGAAAACAGCAACACTTACAGGCTTAAATATCTGTCCATATGACTCATCATCGATACCATCTCTCATGGGAAAATTAACAGCATAGTATTTGCCTTTTCCAGCACCAATATCCTAAAATACATAATTAAACAAATCTTAGAAAATATTCTATGATTAAAAAGACTGACATCTGTTTATTATATTTTTGAAGACTAAAATCAGGATCAACTACCATAGATCTAATTTTGAATTCATATAAGTTGAGACAGGAACAAGAAAGAATACAATAAAGAATAAATAAATATATGTTCCAATATTTATAGATTGCGTGTAAAGAACCATTTCCTATTAATCTGCAATGAGTATTTTTAGTAGAAAAGAAACACAAACAGTTAAAAGTAACATAAAATTACACTATTAGATTAAGCCAGAAAATTTCAGAATATATGCGATAAGGAGGCAACTTTATGAATAAACTTGTGGAAAATACATACCATAAAACAACTGTCTCTGTGTTGTGGTTCACAATATGTTGGTATAAGTTTAGTTACAATAAAAGAAAGACCCAGGTTTTCTTGACGTTTCAACATCTTCAGACTAAAGGATCAGATTTGTTCTTTTCAAATTTATTTTTATTTTAAAGATGTGGGGTACAATACAGAATTAGGTATACAAGTGGTCATTGTACAGGTAAACTTTGGGCCTCCCTTTGGTCCCTAATTTGCCTGGTTTGAGATGAGGTACCCTTATTGATATTCTATCCCCCTCCCCAAATTTGTTTTTAATTGGACTTGAAATTTTGTTTCTACTTGCTGAATGAATACCACTCCAGGCATTCATCTATCAACAGATGATGCAAAATTTCCAGCTACACACATACACACACTCTAAAATATACATGCATTGTATCTATTTTCATATGTTATGCACATTTGTATTTCTGTGTATTTATTCACGTGTGTGTACATACACATGAGGGGAGACTCAAAAAGGCCCTGGATTTATGTCTAAAAAATTATGTATTTATTTTTACATGTCTAAACTTCAGTCACTTTCAGAGTACTCTCCGTTTGATGCAATATGCCTATTAAGCCACTTTTTCCACTGCTCAAAACAGTTTCTGAACTCTTCAATTTTGATGCTTTTTAAAGTTTCTACCACTTTTTGTTTCACCTCTTCCACATCAGCAAAATACTTCCCTTTGAGGATGTTTTTCATCAGGAACCAAAAATAGTTGCTCAGGGCAAGATCAGGTGAATAGGGAGGGTGGGATATGGGGAGTCATGTTGATTTGGGTCAAAAACTGCTGAACACTCAATGTGGTGTGGGCAGGTTGTTATGTAAATCCCCCATCAAGAAATGAGCAAATGCACTGAAAGAATCTCCAATAAAATAAAATTAAATTAACAGCCTCTCACAACAACACTAGCTGGCACCCTGATGCCAACAAAATACTTTCCTGGGGGGGGATGCCTGTTCTACAAGGGCCTGCCCTCTGAAAGATAATTCCAGGATTTTTTGGGGCCCCTCCATTGTATATGTGTGAATATATACACAATATATGCATATTCATTCCTAGAATAGACTGTAGAGATAGTTCTACAAAAACAGTATCTTAATTGCATATCAAGAATAGGGGGTGCCTAATTCTCATGTTTTAAACTATAGTGTCTCAAGACACAGGAATCTTTAGGGCCACCAACACTTACGCAAGCTCTTCCCCAATCTCCTGTGGGAAGATCTTACCGGGAACCCAGTTTTACAAAAGCATAGCTCATCCTCAATAGTCATTTCCAGTGAAAAGAAAACACATGGAATTATACACCCCCCTCACAATTTTTCTTTTAAGAAGTCTAGATTTTTATTAAGATTTAAACACAAACTGCACAGATACGGACAGACTGCCATGAATGGCTATACTCCTGCAGAGTTGAATCAGCTGAAATATTCTCTGACCCTACAGACTCCAGAAAGCAAGAGAGTGGCCAGCACTCCTCACCCTGGCTGCCCCAAGCAGGCAGCTCAGGTGCTGCCCCTGCTAGACCAAGCTTATCTCCTGCTTCTTATTCCAAGCTGCTACTTCATCACCCTCTGCTTCTTGCTTCCACCAAGACTTTTCTCATTAATGCACACAGAGTTTTAACAGGGAGCTAAGTTCAGAGTAGCCTTCTTCTCTGCTCTGGAATGAAGTATCAGGGAAAAGAGGGGATGTTTATTAAATCGACATCCAAAGATACATGAGTGTCACAGAAGTCCACTCACAGCTACACTTATAATGCAATGGTTGGTTTCAGTTTTCTCACACTATGGGGGCATGTCTAAAATATCCCAATGTTATCCTTTTTGAATTCTTGCCCTCTGAAAAAACAAAACCAAAAAAACCCCACAAATGCTATCCTTAGTCCTTAGAATGACAATTCATATAATGGCTATAAAATCTTCAGCAAGGAAAAAAGATGTTGAAAGTCATTCTCAAATCCCCCCACAACAGGCATTTTTCAACATTTGCCAGCAACTTCAAACAACCAAAAGGAATAGAACAACCGAGAAGAAATCACAATGACATGCTACTGTCAAAGGTTAGTAAAGGCTTTCGTGTGCCACTTGAGACTACTCAGGATCACACTGCAAGGATATCATCTCCTTTAAGCTTAATGCTGGGCTGACTTCTGCTCCACTAGGATGTGATGATGGTAGATGCATGTCTACTTGCCTGTTCTACTGGCCTAATATGCAGACTCGCCCAGAGTAGAGTGTGCAGAAGGGACATTTCTAATGAGTCCCAGGCAATGCCCATTTGCTCTGCTTAGCTGACAACCCTCCTCTGAGAGAACCACTGGTTTATGAAACAAGATCAAACGGGGACAGGGAGAAGCTGAAAGAGATGACTGGCAAGGAACTGAAATGATCAAATCTACAACTTAAAACCAAGCACCAAACCTCCTGCCATGTATAAGTATGGAAAAGTTTTACTAACATAACTCTTTTACTGAACGAGTGCCACAGTGTGGTCAAATAAAGAAAAGCTATGCATGTGAAAAACACTTCAAGGTTATTCTTTGAATTCTGGTTGCTACACTTTAACAGCATGCCATAGGCGTGAAAAATAATCTTAGTAAAATAGTTTAGAACTAACGATGAATACCTTGCTAAGAGAAAACATCCCAAATAATCCAGGCTGAACTAAAAATGGCTATTTAAGTTTGAGTGAATCAACATGCATAGCTAGGTTTAAAAAAGCTATAGTGAGCAAAAGAAACCTTTTTTTTTTTTTTAGTTTGTAGAAACAGAATTTGACCAGCATTTTTCAGTCATAAAAGACTACCAAATGGAAAAAGATAACAAAAATATAGTAAAATAAATGCAATTAATGTAACAGACAGGTAGGGTGAAATGAGGGTATTCTTTCTCTTCCCAAATGGTATACACTAAAAATTAAAAATTTCGGAAGCCCAAGGGAAAAAAATATCAAAATCAGACCTATTAAAAATCAAGACCAATTACCAAGGGCAGCAAATGAACCCCAAAATACCTCATCTATTTTATTCCATCCATCTTTACAATTAATAGCATGCAGGCCTACCATCAGGTTGTGGTGAATATTCAAAATGAACATCAAGAAAAGGACTTCATGCTTTGTAGATGCCCCAGAATATTTATTCCATTAAAGAAAATAGCTAGGCAAAACAAACAAAACAAAACCCTTTAAGTTCTCATTAAACTTTTTGACTACAAAAAGTAAATTCTAGCTGATGTTCTGCATAAAAAGTGATTTAACTCTGCATACAAGCTTCAAATCCATGACTCAGGAAAAGTATTAGCCCAAGTACAGGATTACTAACCTCCTAGGTTAATCTCACAATATTTATTCAGTAGAATTGAGCCTTACCCTCAAGTCTCCTGTGCCAGGAAAGTATTCCCCGTACTTATGGAATGATACAGTCATTACCCGATCTGTTGTATAAAAGGCTTCTTCTACACCATCGCCGTGATGGATGTCTATATCAATATACAAGACTCTCTGATGATACCTGTAAACAAAATCATAGGAGGTTCTTGTTTTCAAGGCTCCAAGATGTGAAGACCAATCTTCCAAGAAACTACGTTTGAGCTCTTGCATTCCAGAATGTTTAATCTCTTCTACTTCCAGGCCCAGAGACAATTCAAACATCTCAGGTATGAACCTTCAAACTTTAAATCCCTACTTTGGGCCTAATGTAGGAAAAAATGTATTTATTCTTTTTGTGAGCTTGTCCTATTCCATATGCTTTAAAAGCATAGCACATGTTTTTATGATTAACTATTGAAGATTACATAGTACCCATGATCACTACTTTAATTAATTAAAATACCTGTCCAGTATAGCTTCAATATAAAATAGGGACTGGCCAAATGTGGCCAACTGCCTCTTTTTTACAGCTCTAAGCTATGAACAGTTTTTACATCTTTCAAATCACTGGAAAACGAGTATTTTTGCCAGGTGACAATTATAAAACGTTCAAATTTTCAGTGTCTGTAAAAAAGCTCATTTTTTATTTTTTTAAGAGACAGGATCTTACTCTGTGGCTCAGGCTGGAATGCAGTGGCGCCTTGATCTCCTGGGTTCAAGTGATCCTCCTACCTCAGCCTCCCAAGTAGGTGGGGCTACAGGCATGTGCTACCACTTCCAGCTAATTTTTAAATTTTTTGTAGATGAAGTCTTGCTATATTGCCAGACTGGCCTTGAACTCCTGGCCTCAAGTGATTCTTCTGCCTCAGTCACTCAAAGAGCTGGGAATACAGGTGAGAACCACTAAACCCAGCAAGACAGTTTTACTGAAACGCAGCCATGCTTATCTGTTTACTTATTATCTATGGCTTCCAATGAGCTGCAGAGTAGTTGTGACAGAGACCACATGTGAAAATTTCATCACTTCAAAACATCGCTTCATCATTTGAAGCACTACAGATCACAGTGACACCAATATAACTCAAATGCATTTTAGCAGCTATGTGATTTATTATCAGTGCATGCCCATGTCAAAACAAGAGAAGGGGAAAGTAGACTCTGAATGTCCTTTCTTAAAAGTACAGTGAAGTGAGAATTATTTTGTTATTGAATTAGGTGACAAATTATTGTTTATTATGCAATTGTACCACAGCTGTGCTAAAAGAATATGATGTAAATTGACATTACTAGATTAAGTGCTCATAAGAATGCTCTCAGAACATGAGAAAGTGCTCAGAAAACTTAGAAAATTTAAGAGTATATCTCTTTCAGTGAAATGTCTTCACTTAAGTAAAAAAAGTAGAAATGAGGTTGTGATCAAGGCAAAGCATCTGAGTGGCACAGGTGCTAGATAAGCAAGGGAAGTTGTTCACCAAGTCAATTAATTAAATCATGATTAAATGCACCACCCAGGGAGTTGAAGACACTGGAACCAACATCAATATTCAATTAAAAAACAAGACAAATAATTTAAAGTTGTTTTCTGTGGCTCCAGTTAGTGCTTGCCAGGAGTCAACACCAAGTTTTAAGTGACCAAAAAATTAGTCTTTGTGGATCCCGTGCGTGGAATACCTACCTTCAAGAACATTTTCAAAGACGAGAAAACACTCACTCAGTACAATCTGAAGTAGAATCTGCTAAGACGTGTCACAACTGATTATGGGAAAAAACACCTAATTTTGTAAATCTCCAAATGCTTACGTACCTCAATAGATCTCTTTCTCAAACTATAGCCAAAAGTAGCTCCTCCAGCAACTTAGAGATGATTTTATAATCATTAGCACAGATGTGGAAGCCAGAGAGTCAGGTAGGCTCACTCAACAGGTAAACAGATGTCCTTTAATACAGGTTTCAAATTTTTGCCTTTAAGTTAAAACTTACTCAAATCTAATTGCCAAACTACTCCTGTTATTTTTTAAAAGGGTACTTACTGAGAGCTTTAGACAGTTATACACATTTCTCTCTCTTTAATAACAGAAGGATTGACTGGGAAAATTTCCTGCATTTCTTCATTGGTCTGTAACCATAGAAGATTTACCATAAACTATTTCACCATGAACTACTTTAATTTACCATTGACCTGATGTCTTCCAAAGTCAAAGACTGTCATTGAGTTTTAATTAAAGCATTTCATCAAAGGAAAAGCATCAACATAAGTTAACTTACTTTAGTAATTCAAGAATGGCAAGCACAATATCATTAACATAACAGAATCCTGAGGCTTCTGACTTCTTAGCATGATGTAATCCTCCAGCCCAGTTAACAGCCATGTCAGTTTGCTGTCGGTTTAACTTCACAGCCCCAGCTAAAAAGTAGAAACAACATAGGGTAAACCTTTAAAATGTTAAAAATAAAATTCATGTAACTAGACAAAGGTCCTACAGGTAAGACTATGCCATGTATAAGCAAAATTTAGTCATAAAAGGTAAAAAGCACTGATTATGGCACCAAAAATTCGCAGTTTTTCCTTAGGTAAATATTTTCCTGTATCTGTGACCTGAGATTAAGTAACGGTATGAATGAAAGTAGCAGTAACAAAGGTAGCCAGAAGAGAAGGGGATAAAAGGAAGCTATAAGTGAAAATATATATATATATATAAAAAAGTGTTAAACTCAAGATCATAAAACATGAGGGTTTTAAAGTAAATTCTACTTTACTATAAACACACTCCCTTTTGTTATCAAAACCTACCACAAAGACTTCTGTTTTATAACTAAATAACCCAAAAAATACACACCAAGTTTAGACAAACATTTAACTGACTGAACTGAGACTTACCAACTGAGCCACCAGTAGAGAGCTGACAGAACTCAAAGAGTCCATCAAACACTGGACAGTCTTCTCCAACATTAACTGTGGAAGATGTATTTCATTAATTTCAACCCATCCCGCAAATTAATGCAAGTTTTTTCTTACAAAAACTAATTCCTACAAATGCTCTTTTGTTTGATGCATAAAATATACACTTCATAGTGGCAATCTAAGGTCTGTAACTTTAATATATATTAACTTTTTTATCCCAAGTAATTAAAGTGTTGAAACACCATCACCAAATCTTATCAGGATTATCTGTGGACTATATTTGCTCTATTTATAAGAAATCAATAGGTGCCAAAGCATAAAAGGTATTTGTTTTTAATTAAAACACAAGCTTAAGCCAGGCTCGGTGGCTCAGCCTGCAATCCTGCGCTTTGGGAGGCTGAGGTGAGTGGATTGCCTGAGCCCGCGGGTTCAAGACCTGCCTGGGCAACTTGGCGAGACCTCATCTCTACAATAAATCAAAAACCAGCCGGGCGTGGTAGCACGCGCCTGTAGTTCCAGCTACTTGGAAGGCTGAGACGGAAGGATCGCTGGAGGCCAGCAGGTTGAGGCTGCGGTGGCCGGGAGCGGCCACTGCACTCCAGTATGGGCGACAGAGTGAGACTCCAACTCAAAAAAACCCCCCAAAAAACAAAAAAACCCACGAGCTTAGATTTTCTGAGCATTTCTCCTTAGATATACAATAAATTAATCAAGAGTCTAAAAAGTAACTCCAGAAGTAACTTTCTTTAAAACTCCTTAAATACACATAACATCTGTAATTCTGAAATGTATTTCTGTGGGTACTAAAAATATATAACAGCTGGTTGCCTCTGTCCATGCTTAACCTTGATTTTGAAAGATGGTTAAGAATCAGCTAGATTCATAAAAGCCAAGATACAGAGAGGGTACTTAAGATAAAAGGAAACAATACCTACAGATACTTATCACAACATACTCAGTTCCTTAGTACTGAGAGAATGAAAGGGAGAGTAGATATGTATAACCCATTCTTAGTCTCTCCCTATGCTCCAAAATACAACCTCTTCAGGAGTAAGGGACATTGTTTTATATATCTTTGTACACCTATAAGTTACAAGCAATAACAAGAATAAATTTTAGTTTTACCACTCAGATATGATCATAATATAACTATGATGTAGATTTAAAATCAGTTTTCTTAATTCATTTGCCTTTTTAATGTAAACCTGAATCCCCATTGAAACAAATGAATAAATAATACTTGTCCTAGTTATATTATAGCATTTTAACAAATCAAATGAGAAAATCTATGGTGCATATGTGTATGAGGTTATAAATATGTAAGATGTCTAGCAACAACACTTAATTTAATATTATACCATGACTGAAATCCATCAAAACCAACACTGATGAGAATGAACTCTAGTATAAGCTTTAAGACACTGTTCAAACCATTTTAGGATGACTTTTGCATTCTACCTTCAAGCCAATTTGTAACCAATTTCTAAAAATGAAATACTTTTAACCTATAAAAGAGAACACTATGTAGAAGACAATCAAAAGCTTCACAATATCTCAACAAAGAAAAATAAATTATGAGTATTACAGTTCAGATTAAATAAACTACATCAATAGAAGATAAGAGGTATAACCAAACAGAAACTAATCATAGGATAACCTTTTTTTTTAAGGTGTGAGTTCTCCTTATCAGTATCCATTATCCTAAAGTTATCACGGGAGCAAAATGAAGTGCAGAAGAACATCCAGTTTTGCAGATCAATAAATCAGAATTTTTTTAAGTAGCTCTAGTATTATTAAATTGACTTTTCAAATCAATAATTGTAACATTTAGGATAACATGAAAAATATTCAGATTGGATAACTCTAAGTTCCTAAAAATACTCATTGATACTTCTCAATACTAAAAGACTTGTGACATAGAAACGTACATCTCTGCATCTGCTTACTATACTCAGACATGTTATCTGGCCTTATGGACCGCAGAAATTTGATATACTCATCACTGTGGTACTTTGTCATTTCTTCGGCAGTGGCTTTGTGGGGCCTCTGTGAAGAAAAATAAATGTCAAGAGTTGTGGAACTACAACTGGCATTATCAGGATTATCAAACAAAATACACAATTTTCCCTAACGATCCCCTCAAAAGAACTAGGTCCACCAGAACAAATATGTCAATTCCAAAGCTGATCCAAACTCCTTCAAAAAAACTTCAGACAGGCATAACGTCGACTATGAGTTAGTTAATTACTCCACAAGTGAGTGGAGACACATCAACCTGCACAGTCAGATTCATGCTTATCAACTCTACCTTCTCTCGCTTTCCATCATGAAGTGTCTACTACATGTACATTCTCAATTCCAAGTCTCAGTTCATGCTCTCCCTTTTCTATCCTAACCCTCCCTGACCACACACTCCACCGCAAGGCTTCCACAGATGGAGCAATCATCCAGCTCCCTCATTTCCACACATGTCTGTATCTGAAGGAACTCACACGCATGCCTAGCACTGTTTACTGCCTCAAGTATTTCTTTTATCCCCTAATAGATACTTACTGTTGTGCCTGTATTTGTTTATGTATATCCTCATTTTTACCTACAAATACAAGAAGATGTTGCAGGTCTATGCTATTTGTACTCCACTTGGCCACTAACAGCATTCTGTATATATTACATGCCCTATAAGCATTTGTAGAACTAATCTTGTGCATAATTCTTTTATAATAGTCCCAGGTCAACTCTTTTCAGGAACACTGGCAGGTCAACAATTACTACAACAAAAACATTTAATATGCTGGATCAAGTTGTTCTCTGGAAACATGAAAACTGAGAGTAGAGGGAACTGTTTTTAAAATGGTCAAAAGAAGAGACTAGAGCTCACATACTCTGTTTTCTCTGAAGAATAAAACAAAAGAGGAATTTGTTTTCTCTGAGATCTTTTCCTGTGCTAAATGCCCTCCAAAGGGTAATAATAAACAAATTTTCAAGCAGTAGCTTAAAAAAAAAAACAGTGCTGAATATTTGCCAAAAGGTATACTCACATATATTTCCATTTTTCTGTATAAGCCATAATTTAGCAGCAAGTTATGGGTCATGCGGATTCTATGAGGTTTCATGGGATGACCCTGTCCATAATAGTAATTTCCAATATCACCTAAAACAGAAAAGACAAAACTAAACAATACAGAAAAGAAAATCTGCATGATCTGAATTTATGCACATCTACTACTAGAAGACATTTGACACTTAATAAGTTGTATTTAAAACCTTAAATAATATGTTAAAGTTTTGCAATTTTCAAATTGTATTAGGAAACCAATATACTATACATACTTTTATATGCTGATGACATTATTACATTATGTTTATTTGTAGATTAAGGAAAGCAACTTTTTCTGATTTTTAGTCCTCCCCTGATTTTTTGTTTCTGTACCTTAAAAAACCACTTTTAGTAGTCTCCAGCAAATTCAGATGCTTAAGGTAAGTTTTCTGAATTTTATTCAGCAAATATAGCATCTTGGATGATTTACGGGAATCTCAGAAATCCTTTATAGTAAATATGGGTTTTAAAATGTTCAGTGTCTATATTACAGTTCATTAGGGAAGTTTTAATAACTGTCATTTGGTGCCAAAATAAAGTTTTGCTCTGCTAAGATACATCTGTGACATTTTTCAAGGTAGTAAGAATACTGTCTCATTCTTCACGATTAAAAAGTTTTAATTCCTAGTCTGTCTTTTTAAACGGTATCTTATATCCCAATGTCTCAAAACTTCTAAGATTTATTTTAAAATAAGCAAATAACAAAATCATAGATTTTTCATCAACCAAATTTCAGTAGAATTAATACTTTTAGGTAAAGCTCCAGTGTTTCTTATAAAAAAAAGTGACAATAAGAAAGCCCCTTAAATATACGCAATACTCCCTTCCCTATTGGTAGATTCAGCCGACCACAAATTGAAATTTTTTAAAAATCGGATAATTGTACCCAACATATACAGACTTTTCTTGTCATTATGCCCTAAACAACAGCGTGTAGCAACTATTTACATAGCCTTTACATTGCATCAGGTATTGCAAGTAATCTAGAAATGACTACACAGCGGACATACACAGGTTATATGCGAACATGACACCATTTTATTTAAAGAACTTTAGCATTCCTAGACTTAGCATCCGTTAAGGGTCCAGGATCCAATCTCTCAGACACCTAGGGAAGACAACTGGTTTTCTAATGTAATGGGCACTTTTACAACAGCCTTTATTCAATCAGAAATTATCCTTAGTGGTGAGTCTAGTGTTTAAATGAGCAATTACTAAATTGCATGAGGACAGTCAAGCTGATTTTAACGGCTTGAAGTCCAAAATTTCAAAATTTCAGGTTGACATAGTAAAAGCTAGCTTAAATGATGACATTTATCCACCTTTAGGATCAACAAATCTTTCAAAATTCTCCCTAAATACATGCCTTTTTTGTTTATTTAATGGAAATCAATAATTCAAAAACTTTTGTTCCCTCTCCTACAATTTGATAATAGTACAGCATACACATTCAATTTTTACAAAATTCATGCTTCTAACAATACAAATAATTGATTTTGCTGGCATCATACCTCTAAGTTCACTTTTGACACAAGTTCTCTTCTGGAAACTATTCAAATACACAGTTATTTAAATAGAAGGCCACTTTTTTTAATGCAGGTGTCAACAACAAAGCTAAGAAACAATACAGACAAGCAGCAAGATGGGACCATTGCCCAAAATGACATTTCTCTGCACTTATACAACTGGGAATCTCTGAATGCAAAAAACCAAATGACCCATCAAGAAAGGCTCTGCCATACAGCCCTACCCTACATGGTGACAGCACACATTGCTCCTGGAAAACAGCACGGTCTCACTGAATTCCTAAATATGGAAAACTATAGGTTACAAAGCATCATGTAACTAAGTTAATGCAAGGAAAGTTATTTAAAAGTTATCACCAGCAAGGAGATCACTAGAGTAAGAATTTTAAAAGTGTAATCTTTACATAACTTCCATAAGCCTCTGTGCAAGACTCAGCAAGAAGAAATGTCTCTAGCATCTCCCACATTGTAACAGCAAATACTCTAATTAGGGGCATATGGAAAATTCAATGGAAAGCCCCAAGTCCCAAAGACCTATAGAATGGAGACTAGAGTGGCCATTTCTCTGCAAGTGTGTTAAAAAAAAAAAAGACAGCAGCACATAGTATCTACTGAATGCACATTAAAAAGTCACTATCCTAAGGGCTTCACATGCATTACCTGTTAATGTTTTCAACAACTCTATGCTGTATTACATTATTAGTACTACTTTGTAATAGTGAAGAGTGGCAAGACACAGACATGCCAGGTTATACTGCCAAAGTCACACAGCTAGCAAGTGGAAGAGCTAGAGTCAAACTCAGGCAAAGCAGCTCACAGTCAATACTTTCAAACAATTTGTTTTCCAAATAGGACCATCAAAGTGTATATGAATAGACACAGGTTTTACAAGTTTCTCTGACACAACTGAGGGGCTGCAGTTCTACCAACAACATGCATACAGCCTAAATGACACATGCCTACAAGGGCAGCCAAGCGACAGATGCTTGGGTTTATCAAGAATTCTTCCAAAATATAAGAAGTGTATAAATAAATCTTCTCCAACTTTATTCTGCTTAATTCTATAGCTCACAAATCTCTAGATTGCTACTTTGCAGGCATTCACTTTTTAAAAGATAAAACATCTCTTCTTAGCTTTAAGAACCTGTGGTTTTTGCCAGGTACTGTAGCTCACACCTGTAATCCCAGCACTTGAGGAGGCAGTGGCAAGAGGATTGCCTGAGCCCAGGGGTTCGACACCAGCCTGGGCAACTTGTTGAGTCCTCACCTCTACAAGAAATCAAAAAATTTGCCAGGTGTGGTGGCGCACCTGTAGTTCCAGCTACTTGCAGGCTGAGGCGGAAGGATCACCTAAGCCCAGGTTGAGCCTGCAGTAGCTGTGAGCCAGCGCTCCAGCTTGGGCTATAACTCAAAAAAAAAAAAAAAAAAAAAACCCCAAACAAAAAACCCTATGGTTTTCATTCACTCATTTATTTAATGCAATCTGGACATTTTAAATGTTACCCTAATTTTAATCAAAATTAAGTTGTTTATCCCAAATCTGAAATGCTCCCAAATCCAAAATTTTGAGTGCTGACTTGATGCTCAAAGGAGCACCTCAGATTTTCAATTTTCCAATTAGGGATACTCAACCGGTAAAAATAATTGCAAATATTCCAAAATCCAAAACAATCTGAAATCTGAAACACTTCTAGTCCTAAGTAATACTCAATCTGTACTTAAAAATACTTTACCAGTGAAGTAAATATCCAGAAAAATTAACTCAACGTGATTGTCTTTAATTGTCAATGCAAGGAAATTATCATCAAGAATTATTTAAATGCAAAATCTTAAAAATCGCTCACTCTTCAAGAAGCTATCAGAAGGAAATGGCTACTAAGGTCCATAATCTCCTATCCATGGTTCTTGAAACTAGATATGTTTCAAACTTGACTTTTTTAGACTTTGTTAAGGCAGGATATGGTACATCTGCCATACGTTATGCAATATCCAAGAGTATTGGCAGCATGCTATAATCAAACATTAATATTTCTGCAGCAAAAAATGTGTGAATATTCACAGCAAGTAGAATAAGAACCAGAATTGCCTCACATTAGATCAGGTTAAACTTTTAATTTCAAATGATTTACAAAAAAAATTTCAACTTTCAGTCCTATGAAATATTATCTTTACCCCCAAACATAAGCTGAATGAAAAAGGATTCAAAAAAAGAAAGAAAAGAAAAAGAAAAATCAAGACAAAGCTACCGTATTACATTTGTCTTCCAAACAGCCCATAGCAGCTAACACAACTGGTCACTCCTCTCCAAAACATTTGTCTCAGCTTCCACAGGGTTGTTTTCTTGGATTTTTCTCTTACCCCAAGGCCTCTCCTCTACCAACGTTTAAAAAGCGGGTTTTTCAGTCCATTCATTCAACAGATGAAGAGCCTACCATGCACCAGGCAGGCACTGCTGTCAGATGGTTGGGTTCATCAGTGAGGAACAGCTCTGCCCCGAACCCTCTTCCCAAGGATGAGTCCTGGCTTCTGAGTCTGTCTTTTTCAGTCCCAAAACTCTACCAGCTATAAGCTGTAAATACCAAATTTCTGTGTCTATCCTCTCCTCCCTGGGCTCGAAACTGACAGTTACCTCCTCCTATCAGTCTTTTCACTCGAATTCAATGAAGATTTCAAGCATAACATGTTCAAGCAGAGCTCTGAACTGGTCTTCTCAGTCTCAGTAGGTGGCACAGCATTCCACAACTGCTCACCTCACAACTTGGAGTCATCCTTTATTCTTCACCACCATTCCCTAGCCCCAAGGCCAGACCCAACCCACCAACACGTTAGTTACATTGGTTTCACTCCCCCCACCTCTCTTAAACTTGTCCATTTCTAGCTGAAACACAACCATTACACCTTGCTTGGACCTGTGTGCACCCTGTTTCTGCTTCCAGCAGACATTCTACCACTCCTTACCAAATACTGTGAGAGGTAAAAACCAACCCTCAGTGGCTTTCCACTCCCCAAATAAAGTCAGAATCTCTTACCAGAAAGTCTTGTGTGGTAAGATACTTTACTGCCTAGCCCGACACCCACGGTTTCAGGTTTTCTCCTACATTCCCTTCTATTAAGAGCACCAAGTTCTAACTACTTGGCCTTTGCAGTTTGTGACATCAAGTAGAAAACACCTTAAATCTTCTTCGGATCACCTTATCAGAGGTCCTCTCTCGCTCTATAACAGTCTTATTTCCTTCTCAGGAGTTAGGCAAGCTTTTGTCTACTTGGCACACGGTGGTAACTTTATGCCCATTTGAAATTTCTGAACCCAAAGCTGACTTCATGAACAAGAGTAAGAACACTGCTGTTGAAACAGAGAGGAATAAGGCTTATGAACTGTACAAACAACATCCTTAGACTTGATCTATCTCATCCAAGCTTCAGTGTTAACATTCTCTAAGACATTACTCCTCTTCCCCAATTTCAACTGTTTCCCTTTGAGAATCTGTCAACAGAAGCATTTAAAGTTTTTGTTAAAAAAAAAAAATCATATTTTTTGTAGTACAGAAAACTTTATAAAAGGAAAAAAATCTTTAAAGGTGTTGACTTCTTAGACATTAAAACTAGAGTCCACGTGCAAAAGAAGTGTCAATGCATCAGACAGGAATTCAAATCTGTTTTCATCTATAAAACAGACAAAATGCCACCCACCCTACCTGTCTATAGCTCAGAGTTGTTCTAAGAATTATAGAGAATGTTATGGCAAAGTGCTTTAGCTATGAAAAATAAGAAATGAGTCATTTACTCATCATTAAATCAAAAAACATTAAAGCTTTTAAATTCCGTGGAGATGTAGATATAAGAAAACAGACTGTCTTCATGAAGCTTATATTCTAGCGAGGACAGAGACAAGAGTTAGGTAGTACAAGCAACAGGGAAAAAACAAAGCAGTACTGGGGAGTTAGGTCATAAGGGGAAGTCTCTCAGCTAAGGTGAAATGTGAAGGAAGTGAGGGGGTCAGGATTTCTAGGAAAAGAAAAGTGCACAGGAAAAGCTCAGTCTTACTTAGAGGCACGTCTACTGTGCAATTAGTATCATTGTCATTTATGATATGATGCTGTAATTCATTTAGCACTTGATTTGTATATCATGAATATAGATGTATACTAAGCTAAGAACCCACCCAGCTCTGTAAAAGACTATCCAGCAAAAGACACTGACACCAGTTACAAATCAAAGTCCAAGAGAATCTGACAAGAGTTGGCTGTCAAGTAGAATCCTATAATGTGCTAGAGAAAGTCAGGAGTATACTAGGAGACGTGATCTTAGCAACTTTTCTTTTTCCATTTTTTCTTTCATTGCCAGAAGGATAATGCACTGTGTCATAACAAGGTTTGAAGGTGGCACATCTCACACATGTACGTGAATACCCAATCATCATACTTATGAATTACTAAAGGATCGAGCTTGGTAACATTTATATTTCATCTTTGGATAGTGTTGTATGCTTTTCTCTGGATTACCTATCTCCAAACTTTTGGATTATGCATCTCAGTAGAGGAGAAAAAAACAGAGAACAGCAATCTGTATATAATTATATAAATCAGGTATATATAGCCATATTATGTTAGAAAACATAATATAAAACATAAAACAGGCATTAACTGTGACTGGCCTCAAGTTTAATTCAAAACAAAGTATAGTTAACATTTGAGATAAAATATTAAAAATGTATTACAGTTAGAGCCTAACAGCAGGACTTGCTAATTACATTTAAGTGGGAAAAAAATCACATTAAGGACAGAAGGGATCTCAGTGACTAATTAGCTGTATCATTTTACAAATTGATAATCTTGTATATAAAATAAAGAACAAGTTTTGGAAATACGTTTTTGGGAATTTGGGGGCATGAGTCAATAACTACAGTCAGAGAAAGAATAACTTCTCACTTTTCCTCAAAAGGTTTAAGGGGAGCTCATCTGTCAAGTGTCTGAAAGATCCCGTAGGACCAGTATTTTGGCAATCTAAAAGGTGTAATCCTGAAGACTGAAGTGTTCAGAGAACCGTACAGGAATCTTGAGAAGTTCTTTCATTGAGACATATGCAGCCTTGACAGTGGGTGTTCTGTGCTGCCCAGAGGCTCAGAGTGTGCCCGCTGGCTCCAGGAAGCCCAAGGTAGGATTCCCATAGTTATGGGATGTGCTACTTCATGATTCCTGTTTCATTCTTCTAATTTCTCTACCAGCAAGTTGAGACCAGCTAACTTAAGCTAGCAGATTATTCAAGCCAATACTACCCACTCCCAAGTCATGTCCTATACCCTAAAGACACATAATATTCAGGTGCAGCCAGGCACAGTAGCTCACGTCTATAATCCCAGCACTTTGGGAGACAGAGGTGAGAAGACTGCTTGAGCACAAGGGTTTGAGACCAGCCTGGGTAATTTGGTGAGACCTTGTCCCTGCAATAAACCAAAAAATTAGCTGGGTATGATGGCTCACGCCTGTGGTTCCGGCTACTTGGAAAGCTGAGGCGGAAGGATCACCTGAGCCCAGCAGGTCAAGGCTGCAGTGGCAGTGAGTGTGCCACTGCACTCCAGCCTGGACTAGAGGGAGACTCCTCAAAAAAATAAAAATAAAAAATAAAAAATAAAAAAATTCAGTTGCAGAAGCTGCTTTACTTGTGTTTTCTCTTTTCCCAATAAAAATAAAAAGAATTATTATTGCTACTTTAATAAGCTGACAAAACAGGGCTTTCTAGTAACAAAAATGTAAGTTTTTGAAATTAACTGTACAACGATTAGCATGCTATCCTATATTAATAACTAACGTAACACCTATCAAATTTAATAATCTTGGTAAAATATTAGCCCCCCAAAAAAACCCAAATTATATATATATATATATATATATATATATATATATATATATTTTTTTTTTTTTTTTGAGTTAGAGTCTCACTCTGTCGCCCAGACTGGAGTGCAGTGGCCGCTTCCGGCCACTGCAGCCTCCCGCCTCAGCCTTCCAAGTAGCTGGAACTATAGGCACGTGCTACCACGCCCAGCTAGTTTTTGATTTATTGTAGAGATGAAGTCTCGCCAAGTTGCCCAGGCGGGTCTCGAATCTGCGGGCTCATGCAATCCACTCACCTCAGCCTCCCAAGGTGCAGGATTACAGGCTGAGCCACCGAGCCCGGCTCCAAATAGTATTTTAAATGTAAGAAATTAAAAACTCCATTCTAAAAAACAAGTCAAGTAAAAGTCGCACACAAAAGACAGATAGCTCTCCAAAGACTGCCAAGCGCCCCCTCCCCCCCTTGCTGGTTGCCGGTCATCAGGTAAGGCTGTTGGATGAGCTACAATCAGTACTGGATGCAGTCAGTCAAAGGCCAACATCCCATTGTACTATGGTACCTACATCCTGCCCTAGACCAGCGCCCACTCCCACTCCCTCCACCAAGGCTCATACTGTCAGAGATGGCCCAGGAACGTGCTGGTCCTACAGTTCAGAACTGGTGACAAGAAAGCTACAAACAGCTTATTCCATCAGAGCCCATCACTGTGACAACCACAGGAAGACCTCTGGCACCAGCTTCCCCAGCCTGTTAAACCTTGCCCCATTACCCCACGTGCGGACAAGGATACAACTCTTAACCCTAGAAACAATACAATTTAAATAATTAACTTACATACAGGTTGCTATTTCCTTTTCAATGTGATCAGGAAATGCAGGACAAGAATAACCCAAAATATATCATGTAATATATGTTAAAATTAAAATGTATCTCCATCTCTACCCATTCACAATGGCATAATTTCAGATCAATTTAGATAACACATAACTGGTTCTTTGAAAAAGTATTGTAAAAAAATAGAGTTGTTACTATTTTGTCTCAGCTATTACAGATGAGATGATGTATATTTCTTGAAGATATTACATCTTCCCACAAACGACACAGGTGGTTATTTGATATAAAACAGACATTATAAAAGCCTAGTCCTTGCTAACTGAAGAGATGGCATAGTCATTTTCAGGTTAAAGTCAGCTTCATTCTGAGCTGGTGCTCCGTAAAATCTTGTGACTCGCAACACACCAAGTGTAGGAAGCAGCCGCCTACATCGGCACGGATCGGCACCCATCTGACAGGCCCTGCAGGTGCTTATCACGCCTGGCTCCTCAGCCGGTTCTGGAGTTCCCTCCTTCGAGTAACCCCCCACAACCCTCCGCCAAGCTCAACCCTGCAGAATGGCCGGGAGCCAGGGTCGGGGTACCCAAGTCGCCGCGCCGTGTCGGCCAGCCGACGGGACGTCCGCACTCTGGCAAGTTTCCCGCTCCGGGACGCCCCCCGCAGTCTCCCAGCAGGACGCCCCTGCCCTCCCACCCCTCCCGAGCGGGGTCGACTTCCCGAGCGAACAAAGGCAACAAAGCGGTGGGCGTAGCCACCCTCGCGGCCAGCCGGGACCCGTTGCGCGCGACCCACCCCCGCGCTCCCGCCCCGCCC
>CAUYQG010264134.1:0-14225 GCA_963574415.1 Tarsius wallacei
GGAGGTGGGATTAATGGTAGTCAATATCTGTCTGGGGACAGGGGGCACACCTCATCAACAAGGGTACCTACACAATGCATATTTGTATACCTAACCCTTAACTGTACCCCACAATTTTAAAATAAAAAATATGTATTAGAAAAAAAAGAAAAATGTAGCCCACCATTGCATAAAAAAAAGGAAATATTTTATTTGGCTGGGCGTGGTGGCTCAAGCCTGTAATGTCAGCACTTTGGGAGGCCGAGGCGAGAGCATTGCCTGACCCCACAGTTTCAAGACCAGCCTGGGCAACATGGTGAGACTTCATCTCTGCAATAAGTCAAATAATTAGCCAAGCCTGGTAGCACATGCCTGTAGTTCCAACTACTTGGAAGGGTGAGGTGGAAGGTTTGCCTGAGCCCAGCAGGTTGATGCTGGGATGGCCGAGAGCATGCCACTACACTCCAGCCTGGGTGATGGATAGAGACTCCAACTCAAAAAAGAGAAAAAAAGAAAAGAAATCTTTTATTTTTACAGGCCAATATCCTTGATGAACACAGATGCTAAAATTCTCAACAAGATCTTTGCAAATCAAATTCAACAATACATCTCAAAAATCATCCACCACGACCAAGTAGGCCCCATCCCCAGGATGCAGGGCTAGTTCAACATTCATAAGACCATAAACATAATTAAATACATCAACAGATGTAAAAACAAAAACTACATGATAATATCATTAGATAAGGAAAAAGCTTTTGACAAAATCCAGTACCCCTTCTTGATAAAAAGCCCATGAACATCTAGGCAGAGATGGAACATACCTCAAAACAGTAAGAGCCATCAACAAGAAACCCACAGCCAGCATACTGCTAAACAGACAGAAATTAGAACCATTTCCCCTGAAAACTGGGACAAGACAAGGATGCTCACTCTCACTTCTCCTTTTTAACATAGTTTTGGAAGTCCTAGCTAGAGGAATCAGACAAGAGAAGGAAATCAGGGGTACCAAAATAGGAAAACAGGAAGTCAAGTTATCCCTCTTTGCAGACGTCATGATTCTATACCTCGAAAACCCAAGAGAATCTGTCAAAAACCTCCTTGCACTGATAAAGGACTTTGGTAAAATCTCAGGGTATATAATCAATGTGCAAAAGACATTTTCATTTCTATACACCACCAACAAACAGAAACCCAAACAAAAAGCACAATCTCATTCACAATAGCCAGAAATAAAAATCAAATACCTTGGCATCTTCCTCACCAGAGACATGAAAGACCTTTACAATGAAAACTACAAAACACTGCTCAAAGAAATCAAAGGTGATACAAACAAATGGAAAAATATTCCATGCTCATGTATTGGAAGAATCAACATTTTTAAGATGTCCATCCTACCCAAGGCAATCTACAGATTTAATGCAATACCCATTAAATTACCAGCATCATTCCACTCAGATCTGGGAATGACAAAACAGGGATTCATATGGGAACATAAACGACTGTGAATCACCAAAACAATCCTCAGGGAAAAAAAGAAAAAACAAGCAGGAGATATCACACTCCCAGACTTTAAACTTTATTATAAAGCTACAATAATCAAAACAGCCTGGTATTAGTACAAGAACAGGCATATAGACCAAAGGATAGAATGGAGATTCCAGAAGCAAAACTTCAATTTCTCAACCAACTTATCTTCAACAAAGCCTCCTCCAACAACCACTGGGGAGGGGAGAACTTATTCTGTAAATGGTGCTGGGAAAACTGGCTGATCACATACAGAAGATTAAAACGAGATCCCTATTTATCACCATACACAAAAATAAACTTTAAATGGATCAAAGTCCTACATGTAAAACCTCAAACTACAAGAACCTTAGAAAATGCAGGAGACACTCTCCTGATCAAGTCCCCAAGTGCTCATGCCATAAGAGGGAAGATAGGCAAGTGAGACCTCATCAAACTCACAAACATCTGCAAAGTCAAAGAAGTCATCAAGAGAGTGGAGAAATAGTCCACAGACTGGAAAAAAATATTTGCCAACTGTATGTCTGAAAAAGATCTAACATCTAGGATCTACAAGGAACTCAAACATGCCAAATAGGAGAAAAAAAACAGCCCCATTACAAAGTGGGCAAAAGATATGAATAGACAGTTCTCAAAGGAAGACATACGAGCATCCAACAGATGCATGAAGAAATGCTCAGCCTCACTAGCATCAAAGAAATGCAAATTAAAACTACACTGAGAAACTACCTAACTCCAGTCAGGATGGCTATCATCAATAACTCAAAAAACAACAGATACTGGAGAGGATGCAGTGAAAAGGGAACACTTGTTAGTGGGAGTGTAAACTAGTACAGCCTCTGTGGAAAACACTGTGACAACTGCTAAAAGATCTAAAAATTATTGACCTTCCATATGCCCCTGCAATCCCCCTACTGGGAATATACCTGAAGAACTCAAATCGCTCTATAAAAAAGATACCTGCACATGTATGTTTATCACAGAATTGTTCACAGTAGCAAGAACATGGAACCAACCGTGCTGCCCATCAAAAGAGGACGGGTTAAAAAAAAATGTGGTACCTATACACGATGGAATATTATGCAGTCATAAAGAAGAACAAAATGATGAACTTCTCAGCAACCTGGACGGACTTAGAATCTATAATACTGAGTGATCCTTCACAGAAACAAAGAGCTGAGTAGCACATGTTCTCACTCATAAGCAGTCCTTGAACAATTATTGTAATACTATAAGAAAAGGATTGGCATTAGGGGGAAACTGCCGGGAGAGGAGCAGGGAAATGGGATTGGCAGTAATGGGAGTCTGCCTAGGGAAGGGGGGGGCACACCTCATCAATAAGAGTACCTGCATATTTAACATTTGTATACCTAACCCTAAATTGTACCTCACATCTTTAAAATAAAAATATTAAAAGTTTTTTTTAAAAAAGAAATATTTTATTTTGTCAAGGGAAATGACAAGCTCTTTGTCACTGCAAGACGTGTCAGATTCCTCTCTTAAAGCACATTGTCCAAAGAGAAGGATTCTGTAAGTCTACAGAAGTGCATCTAGCATCATGGTGGTCCTTCCCAAAAAGCCAAAACCACCTAGGCTATGGTGAGAATTCATGGAAAAAGGGAACATGAAGGTGTGGTGGACACAGTCAGGGCCTAGGCAGGTGAAAAACAAACACCATTAATGCTGACAGTTATTCCAAAACTCATGGAACTTATTGACCAAATATTTACCAAACACCTATCTTTGACAGGGGTCATCAGTGTTACAAAGTTGAGGAAAGCCGGGACATTCCCTTTAAATGGCCCCCACTTTCAGTGACACTAAACAATGTCCACACATACTCCTATAACTCAGGATAGCCTCTGGTAAGGGGGAGGGGAAAGATTTAGAAAAGAAGTCTTCCTGGAGATAATGGAGATGATGAATTGTGAGCCAGGCTGTAAAGGAGAACTTTGGCTTCATCTTCCAGGAATGTTCTCTGTCACCCCCACGTTAAATGGTAATGTCTTCAGCTTGGGTGAACTTGAGTCCCTCCCTGTGTCCCACCCTGTCCCTAATGATGGTTCTGCAAAAGGAGAGGACTCGGCCGCTTGTGTTGACTTGTAGAGAGAGTGGTATGGGGAGAGAGAGCATACCTCCCTAAGGTATCCTGAAATCCTGGGTTGTGCCAACTTCCTGGCTTGGAGAAAATCAAATACCATGGATGGGATAGCTGGAGGTGATGAAAAGGCACCAACTACACACCAGAGATAAAGAGTCTGACATCCTGGTTGGGTTTGCATCCCCAGGCAGGCCAAGCAGATGACTGAGGCTATGGAGACTCCCATGGACCTGTGGGTCACCTACTTGCCAGAAAGAGAATCTCAGTGTGGGAACCGGGAGGACCCTCTCCCACACATTTGTTTCTGATATTTATTGAAGGCACACCTGCTCAGTTTTTTTTTTTTCCTTTTTCCTTTGCTTGCTGGTGTCAACCAGTTCCTCTCCCAGGGAACTGAAGCCCATTCCAATCACCCAGGGAGACAGCTACCAGTGCCAGTACCATCTCCTCCAGGTTCCACTTCACTTCCTCACAACAGTTTGCTCTACCTTCCTGCACATAGTAGAAGCTCCAGGTGTATACCTCTTTGTCAGAAACTTCAAGACTGATAGCAGTCTTCATGATGTGTTTTAGTCCTCCTTAAAGTGCAGGAGGCAACTGGAGAGAAAATGATTGTGTATAAACCAGAGTCTAGAAAAAAATATCACAAAACTGACACAATGCAGCTGGGAGGGATCAGCTTTTGGAGGGCTTGGCCCCTGTGCACAAACACTTCAGAGGGGCACAGGAATGGTGGAGAAAGGAGTGCTAAGATGAGGACCACGGGTAGTCTGTCATCGTTGGGTTTCATGAGTCAAACAAGCAGGAGGTACAAATGACAGTTTGGGGCATGACATTGGTACATGGAAGGCACCCAATAAATTGGCCAAATCAATATGTGGCCTAATGAACGAAGTTGATCAGTTTAGGCAGGAGGTGAAGTGAATGAGAAGGCACTGACCAGGCGAATGAGGAAGTGAACAGTGGCACAAAGAGGAGTATGTGGTCGCATGGAAGGTAGAAAACCTTTGCAATAAAGACTTGCACAATAGCCTCGATATTGCTTCTAGGCTCCGCAGAACCAAAAGTGGTTACTATTTGCCCTTTACAGAATAAGTTTCCCCAATGCAGGGTGCCTCCACATTGAGTCAACATTGCCAATAATTATAAAATTAAAAGGGCAGGAGTTGCGTGGATCTAAAAAGTATTGCTGCCAGTCTCGGTGGCTCAGCTTGTAATCCCAGCCCTTTCGGAGGCCAAGGCTAGTGGATTGCTTGAGCCCACGGGTTTAAGATCAGCCCGGACAACTTGGCGAGACCTTGTCTCTACAATAAATCAAAAATTAGCTGGGCATAGTAGCGCACACTTGTATTTTGGGCTTGGGAGGCTGAGGCAGAAGGATCGCCGGAGCCCAGCAGGTCAACATCTGGGGTGGCTGTGAGTGTGCCACCTCACTCCATCCTGGGTGACGGAGTGAGACTCCAACTCAAAAATAAAAAATAAAAAAAAAGTATTGCTGGTCACTCCGGCCTCAAAGAAAAGGTAGGAGATTCTGGATTCTGAGCCGTCCTAGAATGCAAAGGCCTTCGTCGTTCATTGGATGTCTGGCATGTCAATCTTCACTTTTCAGCGAATGAGCTCAGAGCTCGCTAGAGGGGACATGGCCCTTTGTTGACACTTCCTGGCCCCGCCCCTGGCAGCTCCCAAACGGCAACGTTCCCAGCTAGTTCAAGCCATCTGAGGCGCAGCCTTGGTGGGCAGCTCCTGGGATTGGCCCCTGCCTTTACCATCGTGACGTCTCCTCAGGCACCACTGTAGACTCTTGTCCCCTCAGCAGCCACCCTCTCGCCTGGCCTCAGATTCCACTGCAGACCCGCTCCCGTCAGCAGCAGCCGCCATCTTCGCCGGCGTTACCCCAGCCTGATCGCTACGCCGGTTGAGGTACCAACTAGTGTCATGTCTGCCACTGGGACTCGAGACCCAACCCAAAGGGACCAGGATGGCCAGGATGTTCCGATGAACCAGAGGGAAGCAGGGTTCGGGGCGGCAGGAGCTGGTGATGGGGTGGGCGGCGACTTCGGCCCTGAGGGGCTCAACATGACCCCTGCTGCTGAGGTAGCTGGAGACGCAGGGCCTGTGGGAGGCCTCGGGGTGGAGGAAGAGGGTGACCAAGTGGCAGCCCTGGCCGGGGCCTCAGAGGGCGAAAGTGCAGAGGAGGACTCGAACATCCAGCCCGGAGAGGAAGAGGAGGAGCCAGAGGAGCAGTTCCAGGACATGCTGGATGGGCTCGTGGATGTCCGTCAGTTTCCTATGGTGGACATTCTGTTCCTGTTCGTGGATCTGGTCCAGTCTCTCCTCCATCGTGTCTACTATAACCACCAAATCCAGATTCCGCCAGGCATTGGCCGCCTGCTGGTGGGAAACCGCCTTCGAGTGCCTGACAACATCTCGGGCGAGCTCCCGGTGCTTCAGGTGCCCGAGAGGCGGAGCATGGGGGCAGCGTCCCCGGAGCCCGAGGTCCCAGACCCGGACCCGCCCCAGGTGGCTGCGTTGGTGGCAGACCCTGAGGAGCCGGCAGATATGGCTGCAGCCGGGGATTCCTCGGAGCCCGCAGAGGAGGGCCCCGCACCCGAGGGTGAGGAACCAGCCCAGGCGCAGAGGACGATGCGCTGGCTTGGGGACAGCGCCTGGGAGGCGGGGAGACGGGGAGGCGGGAACCCGTGCCCCTGAGGCTGGCGGGGCGGACGGCAGGCTCTAGGCAGGGTTGTGGTGTGGGCACAGCGGGGGCGCTCGCAGGCCTCGGGCGCTGAAGCAGTGGGCTCACCTTCAAATGAGGGCCAAATGTGTCCCCATGAGCAGATGCCCAATTCTCTAACGGCCTTGTGCGTTTTGAGAAAACGCACGCAGTTCTCCACTAACCCGTGTTTGAGAAGGGATACGAGATGATCCGGGTCATTCATGAGCCCACACATGAATGCCAGGAGCAGATCCGGGATCGGGAGGGAGCTTGGGAGGAAACGGAAGGGAAGCATGGAAGAAAAGAGCTAGCGAATGGCATACCCCATCTGAGGTTCATGGCTTGTCAAGTGCAAAGGTTCCAGAGAGTGATCTACTGACCACACAGGGTGGAATGCGATCCCACCCCAGTGATTCTGATCCCTTCTTCTCCAAAGAACCAAAAGTAAACAGCAGCTTTGGGGCAGGAGATTCAGTGGGAAAGAACGAAAAGTAAACAGCAGCTTTGGGCGGGAGATTTAGTGGGAAAGGGGGAAATGGTGTCACTGTGGGAGGGATCAAGCCGTAGGAATGTGGGGGCCATGGACTTGTGGTGCCAAGCAGTAGGAAGCCTCCCCTCCCCCAGCTTATCTTTTTCTCAGTTACTTCTGTCTTCCTGCTGCTCCTGAGGGTAGGGGACTGGATGCCACTACTGGTGATACATTGGGCTGTCGTTTTGTTTTGTTTTTCTATGAATATCTGGTCTCAGAGCCTATAATATTCTTCACTGAACAAATAACCAATTCTCAGTTTGAAAACTGGGGTGAAGAGGACTGGGCTTCTGGAGGTGAGGAAGACAAAGAAGCAGAGGGAGAAAAAGAAGAAGAGAAAGATGAGAAAGAGAAAGAATTGGTGAAAGAAAAGGAGAAGGAAAACAGAAATCAAGATGAAGAACCTGAAAGGGACCCAGAAGAGGAGAGACTGAGCAAATCTAGGTATGTGTGTACCACTTTGATTATAACTCAAATATTCTTGGCATTGACCTGTTACTGGCAGTTTTTAAAAAATTTCTCCCAGTAAATTAATTCAGAAAAAAATGTGTTTAAATGAGTTAAAAAGTTAGATTTTACTTATTCAAAATTTTATGAGAATGTTTACATACCTAGTAATTTGAAAAATGTGTTCTGAAATATACTTCATGGCTACTCATTTGCTCTGGTGAGGTCTTTTGTCCTCTGGGCAAACAAGTGAGGAATATATTAGATCTAGTATCTGACACAATTGTTTGTTTAGGAAACAGGGACAGTGGCTAATGTGGCTGGGCCATGCACTAGTTGGGCCCTCATTTCTTGGCCACAGAAATGCAGTCTCCCTTACTGACTAGGAGACACCACATGCTTTTATTTATTTTTTATTTTTTATTTTTTGAGTTGGAGTCTCACTCCATTGCCCAGGCTGGAGTGTAGTGGCACACTCATGGCCACCCTAGCATCGACCTGCTAAGCTCTGGCAATCCTTCTGTCTCAGTCTTCCAAGTAGCCAGAACTACAGGTGCACACTACCACACCCAGCTATTTTTTTATTTATTGTAGAGATGAGGTCTCGCCAAGTTGCCGGAGCTGTTCTCAAACCTGCGAGCTCAGGCAATCCAGTTGCTTTGGCCTCCCAAAGTGCTGATATTACAGACTGAGCCACTGAGCCCAGCAACAGCACATGCTTTTAGAATGTGACTACTTACAAATAGCAAAATATTAGGAGTTTCACGGAGGACTGCACTTAAGGATTAATACCTAAATACTTGTTTCATTGTAGATTTGTGTGTTTTATGTGACAGCCAAAGGAGAAGAAACTTACTCATACAATGGGGAAACCCATAAAAACTGGAATTATTTTTTGCAGGCCAGGCCTCTTGTAGTACAGGTTTCATCCACTAAGTAAGTGTTCTACGAACCCATCATCAACATCAATGTACCAGCTAGCATTATTGTGAAAGGCTGTGTTCAGTCTCAATGAATTTTTTTGTGGAAATTCTTTCAATGCATTTGCCCATTTCATGATGAGTGATTTACAAACACACCTGCCTACACTGCGCTGAGTGTTCAGCAGTTTTTGACCAAAAACTTCATGACCCCCATATTCCACCCTTCCTATTCACCTGACCTCACCCTGAGCAACTTTTATTTCCCTGGATGAAAAATATCCCCAAAAGGAAACATTTTGCTGATGTAGAAGAGGTGAAACCATAAATGGCAGAAGCACTAAAAGACATCAAAATTGATGAGTTCAAAAACTGTTTTGAGCACTGAGAAGAGTGTCTTGATAGGTGTATTACATCAAATGGAGAGCACTTTGAAGGTGACTGAAGTTTAAAGATGTAAGAATAAATACACAATTTTTAGTAAATAAATTCCAGGTTTTTTGGGTCCCCACTTGTATGATTGTTTAACATTGAATTGGCAATTAAATCTTAAGGTGTATCTCGTCTTACAGTGTATTTAAATGATACACTAACATTTTTCTTCTTTTTTCTTTTTCATCTGCATTTTCACAGCTTTGTATTTCATAATAATAGCTTCTTTGTCACATAGTAGATATGGAAACTGAGGGTCTGGGAGGGTAAGGGAGTATCATTTGTGCAAGAAGCATGGGACCTTAAGGTGGAGAATGGCCTCTCATTAAAAAAAAGAAAGAAAGAAAGAAATAAACTACAAGCTTTTCTGGTTTTAGGCAAGAGGGAAACAAAGTTAGTGCGATCCCATGATTGAAGGCATTGGTTACAGGATCACCCTGATATCCAAAGGTTTGAGTTATATGTTATTCTCTACTTGTTGAGATATAGCACACAAATGCAGCAGAAATACATAGGGGCTGACCATGTTTTTAGTTTTAGAAAGTAGGTTAATGTTGTATAATTGGTAATTTTCTCTCATTTTAGTCCATAGTCAAAAGGAATAGACAGAAAATTATGGAGGAAGAAGAAAGAATCCATTCTTCACTCTTTTTAACCTTTTTGTTATTTAGAAGCCCATGGATTTGCATCAACACTGATTTCATTCCAATGTTCATCACTCAAAAAGTAAATCTGATTTTTCTCTTATGTTTTACAGATACATCTGACAACAATTGTTGAAGTTACAGATAAAAGTTTATTTTAAACGAACAAGTTGAAATATAGACTGATTTTTTTCATGATAAATAATAGTCAAATTTCTGTTTTATGTCTTTATCTTTTGTCCCAATTTATGTGAGAGGGGTCACATTCCACCATGTGGTGAGCTTGTTTTAAATTCTTTTATTGAAGCACAAATAATTAAAATGTCAACTTAAAAACAGGCTTTGTAAGGAGGGAGATGGAGGTCAAGCCTTTAGCTAAAGCTACACTCTCCAGTACATTAGACACCAACCATGGGTGGCTACTGAACACTTGCAGTGTGGCTAGCTCGATTGGAGATGTGCTGTCATTGTGAAAAATAACGTAGACTAGCTCATGAATAACTAATTACATGTTGAAATAATATACTGGATTAAATAAAATACAGTATTAAAAATAGTTTACCCAGTTTCTCTTTACTTTTGTAATGTGATGACTCAAACATTTAAATGACACATTTAGCTCATGTCGTATGTCTATGGAACAGTACTACTCTAGGGAATGGTCTGGAAGGAAACCTCATGGGTGGCCCAGGTTGCCTAGAGACCAGATGGTGCTGCTGAGCCTGGGTTCAGACTTTAACTCCGAGCCCTGGTTCTCAAATTATAGTCTCTAGACTAGCATCATCAGCAGTATCAGCTGAGAACGTGTTAGAAATTCCGATTCTCTGGGGTGGGGGGCAGCAATCTGTGTTTCAATAATCCCTCCAGGGGCTTCTGATGCACCCTAAGGTTTCAGAACCACTCTTTTCAAGCCGCAGGGGAAGAAGTTGAACTTCGCCTATTTCTCGGACCAGCCTGAATTCACTAGCTTGGGAGTGTTGCCAGTAAATTGAGGGGGCAGCAAGGGCCAGACGGGGGAGGACACCTGCACTCACAGAAGCTGAGGAACAGGGGCAAATACAGAATGATGACAGTGGAAAAAAGCATAAGGGAAAAAGCTGGTTGTAAAAGGATACAAACCTGACACCATGCATATGAAGCCTATGAGAACATACAAATGATCACCATATGTTGATTGTGGGTATATGTAGAGAGATTAAAAGGCACGCGTGTCAGGGCTGCGTACACAAGGAGTCTGCAGAAAGAAGTGTGTTGGAAAGAAAAACGCATGTAGGATGGTGTTTACCTCTCAGACAAGGAAAGGGAGAGCGATTCTCTTGGGGAGTGGTTCAGGGCAGGCTTCAATTGCACTCGCAATGCTACATTTCTTAGTCTGGGTGGTGGATGCCTGGATGTTTATCTCAGTATTCTCTGCACCTTTGTGTAAGTCTAAAATATTTCCTGATATAAAATGACGCAAATATAAAGTGGAAAGAGAGAATGGGTTTAATCTCCAGGCTTATATTAAGGGGGGAAAAGGTAAAGTCATATTTGACCAGAATAGAAAGAAGCTCATAGAAAAGGAAGAATGCAGGGATTTGAGGCTAGACAGCTTCATTTCTGCATTCAGTGAAGATTTCCTAGGTATTCTCTGAGTAACATGGATGCCTTTTCCCACATTCTGTGATAGCACATTATATATTCTCACTCATAGTAGCAGTATTTTTTAATTGAAGTAAAATTCACATAACATTACTAAGCATTATAAAGCGTATATTTCGTGGGGTGCTTACCGAGCCAGGGGACACAGATCTGGAAGGTGGGAGGGCGTCTTCCTGGGGCTGCGACAGCCGGGTAGGGGAGTTGGCGGCACGATGGAGCAGCGAGAACATGGTGGTGGAGTTTTTTGACTCCCAGGCAACAGCAATGTCCATGGACTATCTTAGGCAGCATGCAGTACTTTCTCGCCACAGATTCCTGTATATCGTCAACCTAGATGCCCCTTTTGAAAGTCACTGAGAGATCTCTCGCCAGAGCAAATTGGACATTGGAGCTGTGCAATGGAATCCTTATGACAGCTTTGCACACTATTTTGCAACTTCGAGTTACCAACGGGTGGACCTTTATAAGTGGAAAGACAGCAGTGGGGAAGTTGGCACAACCTTACAAGGCCACACTCATGTCATCAATGACTGGACAGTGCTCGAGCCAGACCTCCTAGTTACCAGTTCTGTGGACACCAACATCTACATTTGGGACATCAAAGACACGAGGAAACCTACTATTGCACTACCTGCTGTAGTGCATGCCTCCCAGGTCAAACGAAATTTTAAAAAATGCTAACTGCCTTGCCACCAGCCATGACGGCAATGTATGGATATAGGATAATAGGAAACCAGTACGGCAGTGGAATTACTAGCAGTCCACCTCTCCAAAATCCATGACCTAGACTGACACCCAGACAGTGAGCACATTCTTGCTACTTCCAGTCAAGACAACTCTGTCAAGCTCTGGGATTACCACCAGTCTCAGAAATACCTCAATATTCTTCTTTGCCAGGTGCCTGTCTGGAAAGCCAGATACATACCTTCCAGCAATGGACTAGTGGCCGTAATGGTCCCCCAGCTGTGGAGGAAAAACAGCCTTCTCCTATGGAATGTCTCTGACTTGAACATCCCAGTCCACACTTTGGTGGGGCATGGTGCTGGAGTTCCAGTGGCAGAAGCAGAAGGAAGGGTCTAAGAACTACCAATTGGCTATATGGTCCCAGGATCAGACCTTGAGAAGTAGATGGATTCCCAGATGCAGAGGCTTTGTGTAAATGACATATTAGATGGTGTCGGTGAGTTCATTGAGAGCATTTCTCTTCTGCTGGAACCAGAGAAGACCCTGCATACTCAAGATACAGATCAGCAGCACAACTCAAGCCATGGTGAGGAAGAAGCTTTAAAGGAAAATCCTCCTAGCAGTCTCCTGGAAAAGAGGAAATCAGATCAATTGGGACTGCGTTAGACACTGCAGCAGAAATTCTCCCTGAACAACATGCAAATCCAGAATGTCAAGGTAGAGATAGATGAAGCAGACAGGAGCTGCACAGTGTCTGTGCACTGCAGCAACCATCGCGTCAAGATGCTGGTGAAGTTCCCTGCACAGTACCCAAACAATGCTGCCCCTTCCTTCCAGCTTATTAACCCCACAACCATCACATCCACCATGAAATCTAAGCTGCTAATGATCATGAAGGACATGTCCCTGCAAAAAGCGAAGCACAACCAGAGCTGCCTGAAGTCTTTTCTGTGTCAGCTCATCTCCTGCCTCAAGTCCTTTGTGAACCAAGAAGACAGCCCTTCCAGCAACCGTTTGCCATCCCAAAGTCTGTCACACAACCCTTACCCAAGTTTGCATGGGTGACCACAGCCTACGGGTCCTACCAAGATGCCAATATTCCCTTTCCTAGGACTTCTGGAGGCAGGTTCTGTGGAGCAGGTTATCTGGTGTATTTCACAAGGCCCAAGGCCCATGATGATGCATCAAGCAATGTCTCTGACAGAACCTACTCCGAGATCTCTTTCAGCCTTGTCTGCTTATCACAGCGGCTTGATTGCACAAATGAAGATCTGCACAGAGGCCCCTGAAAACTTTCGATTATACAGTGGGAGCTCCACTTGCAGCAAGAAGGAGCAGGTCTCCATCAGCTCCTCCTACTACAAGGAGTGGATGTTTCCTTGCTCTGCCCCACAACATAGGTCCACACAATTAATGACTTCCCAGTACTGTGCACTGTGCGAATGCTCTCCTTAACTAATCCTGTCTCTCCCCAAAGGCCCAAGAATAAAATGTCACCTGCCTGGCTTTGAGGAACCTGAAATGACGAGCTGGCTGGTTTCAGGACCAGCGACAATCAATTTTTCATTTGGGGGAGTTCAGGTACCAAGAACTTCTTCCTTGTCCAATCCTGGAGTTTCAAATGGGTTAATATTGCCAAGGATCCTATGCTGAGTGAAGATGCCAAACACAAATTCTGTTTATGTGAAATGTGTAGATAGGTCAATCCATAGAGATGGAAAGCAGATTGGTGGTTGCCAGGGAATGAGGGGAGGGAGAAATGGAGAGTGACTATTAATGGGTACAGGGTTGTGGGGAGGATGATTTTTTTTTTTGCAAATGAAACTTAAGACTGGGTTTCTTGGAAAGAACCCCAATTGAAAGCCATTAGCTCACCTGATTTCACTTGGAGCATTTGAATAACTTCTTAGAACTTTCAGAAGCCTACCTTTGGCATGGGGGAACAAAAGAAGATATAAGAGGCTTCCACCATTCTGTCTCTGCTTTTATAGTTCTAGGTCTATTTCAGAGGGGGAGGTGCCCACCTGCTTCATTGGCATGACACATGAGCTAGTTTTTATCCTTTGGCAATTTTCTGGAACAAATATTTTTCCTTACCTTCAATATTTGGCATCAACAATAAAACCTCCACTGTGGAAATTAACTAATTAATTAATTAAAGTGCATATTTCAATAACATTTAGTGTATCCATAGCTTTGTATAACCACCACTTCTATTTCGTTCCAGTACATTGTCATCATTCCCACAACCCTGTACCCATTAAGAGTCACTCTCGCCTGTAATCCCGCACTTTGGGAGGCTGAGGTGAGTGGATTGCCTGAGCCCGCGGGTTCGAGACCCGCCTGGGCAACTTGGCGAGACCTCATCTCTACAATAAATCAAAAATTAGCCGGGTGTGGTAGCGCGCGCCTGTAGTTCCAGCTACTCGGAAGGCTGAGGCGGAAGGATCACCGGAGCCCAGCAGGTCGAGGCTGCGGTGGCCGGGAGCGGCCACTGCACTCCAGTCTGGGCGACAGTGAGACTCCAACTCAAAAAAAAAAAAAAAAATTAACCGGGCGTGGTAGCACATGCCTGTAGTTCTGGCTACTCGGAAGGCTGAGGCGG
>CAUYQG010264139.1:0-29892 GCA_963574415.1 Tarsius wallacei
AAAAAAAAAAAAGATTTCAGCAAATCATTTTTGGCATTTTGAGCCTGGGCACTATGTTGCCCAGGCTGGCCTTGAACTCCTGGGCTCCAGTGATCCTCCCTCAGCCTCTCAAGTTGCTGGGACTACAGGCTTGTGCCGTAACACCTGGCTATAACAAAGTTTTTGTTTCATGGATCACTTAAAAGAACACAGTCCATCAAGAGATGTCACTTCTTTCATACAACTGACATGTCACTAAGCATTTGTTCTATGCAAATATGACTTCTGTTTATTAATATTTTATATGTACCAGGAAAGCTTCTTAGTTGAAGACTTAACAGTTGAATGCTTTTGTAAAGTATTCCCTTCTATTTTATGTCTTACAAATCCAATTTTTATATATTGGATTGGTTTAAGGTAAAAAAAAAAAAAGCTAGACTGGAATTACTGCATGTGACTTGAGGCTTAACAGAGGTCTCAGGTCAGATTCCTTCCATTTTATCCTTTTATCCTCATTAAATGTTTGCTAAATGAAACTGAATCCTACCTTCCAGTGAAAATGAAATATTGCCTCAGTTCAGTCTGTTAGCTAATAGACTTATTAGCAAATGGAACTTGCTCAACACTTAATGTGTCAGTCCTATAAAGAAATGTGGCCATCAGGGAAATTACCTTAAAGGTTAGCTAGAAAGAATAAAAACCTGTTTAATTTTACTAGATTCGAAGATGGTAAGTTTTACAACTGCAAGTTTTAGTTGTAAGTTATTTCCATAAAAAAAAAAGTTTATCCTAGCACCTATCTTTAACACAGCAACGAGATATATTTGCACCACATTACAGCACAACATAAATAGGCACTGCCTCCTGTCTTATCTCTGGCAACCAGACTCAAAGCAAAGCTGCCTTTAAGACCTGAATTAGTATATGGTAGCATGCTTGGCATGCTGTAAAGGATACACCAGCAAAAAGTGAGAGGCCAAGAGCTCGGATGAATTTCCAGAAAAGTGGAAATTTTAAACATTAATGTACTGTCAAATACATTTTTTAAAGTCTCTTTGAGAGCCTTTCCTATTAACAACTCCACTAGTAGGAAAATAGGAAGGACTTTGAACATACAGACCTCACTGAAAAGTGTATTTCTCTCTTCCCAAATAAGAGTCTGCTTTACTGCTGTAAACTCAATGAACAGCTAATGGCAGGGAACCTGAGTCCTGTAGAGCATCCTCTTAGTAATTTAACTGTCTAGCTCCTGACTAACAGTCAGACGAAACTGACTTGAAGAGCTTCCCCTGCTTGCTCCAGCCGGGGGCTCTTGTACATGCTGCCTGCTCTGTCCATCTGGAACATCATGCCTTCCTCTTCCTCACTTGGCTATTTCTACTCATCCTTCAAGATTCAGCTTAGGCTTCCTTAGTCGGAAGCATTTTCTGATCCTTCCTAATTGCCTCTTTTGTGTTCCCACTACACTTGTGCTTACTCGTATCACAACTGCACTAAGATAATTTTTGTTTCCTTCAGTAGAGTTTGTGTGCTGAGGGCAGGAATTGCATCCTGATCACTTTTGGTACCTTAGGGCCAAACACATTGTTTGACTCACAGTAAAAGCTTGCCAGGTCTCCACTGTCATATCTGTAAAGAGGGACATGTGTAGAGAGAGATATAATCTCTGAAGTCCCTTTTCATATGTGACATTCCATGATGAAGAGTTTATCGTAAATCACCTTAGGGGTTTGGTTATATTGAAGATCTAGTATTGTATCAGAGTCTAAACATCATGCCAGGCTAACAGGTGCTCAAAAATACTGGTTGAATTAACAAATAAAATGCCATGCATATCTGAAAGAGGAGGAGAGGAAACAGGAAACCTATAACATAGTATCTTTCTTTTCCCCTGAGCTGTCAAAACAGTTTTAATCCATTATTATTTGACAGTATGATCTAAAAAAACCAGAAACTATCAAATTCGAGGTTTTACTACACTTGGTGAACCCAAATACCACTTGAAATAATTAGGCCCTCAACTGCTACCAGGAGGTTTTCACTTTATTTTTCCTAATTGCTCGACCTAAATATCACCTTTCACTTGAGGAGCTTGTGAGTATGAAGAGCTCACGCCTTCATTATTTTACTCCTGTTTCGCTTGTGGGATTAATGAAATATAAAGTGCTTAATTCTGGTCAGAAAGCTACTTCTAAAAGTTTAGGGGCAGAGTCCATGGGTGCCTGTTCTATCCTCCAGATTGACTCAGTGAAATTCATTCGGCCATCCATTTCTTCAACAAATGTTTGAGTTTACCAAGAGCTACTTAGTTTGGAATCATTTTCATCCTTGATTCTTTCACTCCTAACCAGAGATCATTTTCTCAGACGAACAATTTACTTGAAGCCAAAGAAAGGCACAGGGCAGAGAGACTACGTATTCCAGTAGGCGACAGTCCCGCGTAATCTGAGCCGTCCAATTCGAGCTAAGCTCAGCCTCTCCATTTGGACCACATAGACGCTGCTCACACGACCCCCCGCAGCCCCGCTCCGCCAGGACCGCCTGCCAACATCCTACCCTGGGAACTGTCGCCTCCCGGAGCCGACGCGTCCTAAGCCCAGGACTCCTGAAGGCGCCGAAAGGGCCTCTCAGTGGGCCCTGCTGCTTTTCAGAAGAGGAGCAATCAACAAGTGTCTCCGCCTGCCAGTGCTCCCTCCGGGAATTCAGATGCTGTGACAGCTCACCTCCGTCCACGCTCAAGGCTTTTGACAAAATCCCTCCAGGTGGGGAGAGACTGGCTCAACATCCTCCGGGAGCTAAGGCATTTTCCTTGGCTGTCCTGCAAACCCCCTCTCCTTCTATTGAGCCCGGCTGTTTGGGGACGGGTGGGAGGGATTCAGCAGGAAGGACCCCGGGGGAGGGGGCAGGCAGGGCTGGCACCCCCTCCACTCCCTCAAGACAGGACCCCTATAAAGAGAGGTGGCCGCCACGCTCCCCTCCTTCCCCTTCCCCCAGGCCCAGCCCCTCCAACACACCGCCCCCTCCACCTCCCGGTGCGCCCCCCGCCCCCCTGCCCGGGTTACCATGCTGGCGGGGCGGCCTGCCGCGGTCGAGGGGCTCCCGCGCCCCCTCCGCACCGCCCCCCGGAGGAGGGGTGCTGGGTGTCCGGGTGTCTACTCCTGCCTGTCTGCTGCAGAGCGGGGCTTAGCAGAGTTCTCGGTCGGAGAAGCGCACCAGGCAGCGGCAGTAACTGCGGGCCCGGCGTACGGCAGCCATCTTCGCGGGGCAGGGGGCCAGATCGGGGCGCGCTGGGGCGGTGGCGGCGGCCAGGGACTCGGGGAGCGGAGGGACGCCCGTGCCAGCCGAGGCCGAGGACTGTGCGAGCACCGGAGCGCCGGCCCTACTGGAGACCCCGAACGCCGCGGCGGAGCTGCCCCCTTGGTTGCGGAGACCTGCGCCTGCGCGCCGAGCATGCGCAGTGCCGCCGGCGCGCTGCGCGCGGCTCGGCGCCCAGCCTCGCGCTGCCTCGTAGGGGTCGTCGGCCTCGGCGTAGGTTGAGTCTGTCGGTGACCCGAATCTCAGACTCAGCCTGCGTATTCGGCGCAACACCTAGGTGAACTCGAACGAGCGTTATCTCAAAAGCGTGTGTAACCTACATTGAGGGTTGAGCCCCTAATGCAAGCCGCCCTTAGGGACGTCGAACCGGACGCTCGAGGTACTCCGGCTACAGTCCTGCGCCAGAATGCGGGAAAACAGCGAAATGCGCGACAGCCACAATCTGTAATAACAATTTAACTTTTTAAGAGTATACGTAGGCACTGGAGGTTGAGGAAAAGATGCGCTTAGGTGCCCAGCAGAGGAAAAGGCAAGAAAAGAACCAATGTAAAGCAAGGCGGACTACAGATCCCATAATGCAATGGGGGAAGGACTGGCGGCGCAAGGCCCCGAAACCCGAGTCCTGCGGAGGCGGTGCCTGCGAGGCACCCTGGGATTTGTAGTCCGCCTCCGCTCTGAGCACCGGAACGTACACATGGCCCTCGCCCCACCTCTTAAAGCCCAAACACCCTATTGCACTTAAGTGAAGGTACGTATCCGGCGATGTTTTATTTTTCCACAATTTAAACCTTTTTAACTACGGAAGTTTGCATGCTCTGTGAAAACAGACAGCCCTGATAGCCTCTTACCTTCATGTAGCAGACATTTACAGGGACTTATGATCATCAGAATTCCAAATATTCAACGAGCTCATGGAGTTTATATTTCTAATCCACTATTTTATTCTGGAGAGTTCAGAAAACCATTTGGGGCAGAGAAATGGTGGCGAGAGAATGACGAGCTACAATAAGTCTATATGCCATGTTTTAAAATTAATTAATTAATTAATTAATTAGAGATGAGGCCTCATTCTGTCGCTCAGGCTGGGCTGCAGTGGCGCAATCATAGCTCACTGTATCCTCCAACTTCTGGTCTCAAGGGATTCTCCTGCCTCAGCCTCCCAAGTATCTGAGACTACAGGTGTGTGCCACCACACCCAGCTAATTTATTTTTAATTTCATTTATTTATTTATTTTTGTTGTAGAGATGAGGTCTCACCAAGTTGCCCAGGTTAGTCTTGAACCCCTGAGCTCAGGCAATCCTCTAGCCTCAGCCTCCCAAAGTGCCCAGGTAATTTTTCAAATTTTTATAGTAAAGACTAGGTCTCTATGCTGCCCAGACTGATCTCCAACTCCAGGCCTTCCAAAGTGCCATTAGTCACTGTGCCAGGACTGTTTTTATTTGCACCCTAAGTCAGTTACCTATAAAAAGTACCTTGATGTTTAAAGAAGGCCAAAAATTAAAATTTTTAGTGTTTAAAGGAAACTCCAGGGCTTACATATTTTAGGGATCATTTTCCTCCCAATGAACTCTTTAAAATTGGATTTTGAAATTTAAATTGGGAGAAAGGGTTAAATCTAATAATATATAACAGAATAAAATGATAAATGTGACTCTTAAGCACTAAAGACAAATTTTGCAAACTAATAATAAAGTACTGAATATTTTCAGAACAAGTCCATTTCACTGAGTGTTGAATGCTAATTTAAGATATGCTGGTCAGCCAGGCGCGGTGACTCATGCCTATAATCCCAGCAATTTGGGAGGCCGAGGTGAGAGGATTGCCTGAGCCCAGGGGTTCAAGACCAGCCTGGGCAACTTGGCTAGCTCTCATCTCTAAGATAAGTAAAGAAAAATTAGCCGGCATGGTGGCACATGCCTGTAGTTCCAGCTACTTGGAAGCCTCCTGAGGTGGAAGGAGCGAGCGACCCAGAAGGTCAACAGGCTGCGGTGGCCGTGAGCGTGCCACTCACTCCAGAACAGAATGAGACTCCGACTCGAAAAAAAAAAGATATGCTGATCAGTTAGAACAGATGATTTCTATTATTCTAGCAAGTAATTAAATAATAAAGCTTAATAAACCCACTTGTAAAGATAAATTAGGTACCTATTTTATTAAAACACCATTATGCTTCGTAGTTACTAATTTTCTACTTTGGATCAGTTCCATTGTTTCCACCAAACCTTACAAGGTTTTATTATCTCATCATATATTTACAGGATTATAATTTTCCTGACGTCAGAACTGAACTAAGGTACTTACTAGCCCTTTATACCCTTGCTAAAGGTGGGCCAAGACAGTACCTCTGTTCACCAAGTAGATTTACTCGGACAATTGAGTTTGACTACAACTGATAACTTTAGTTACTTTAAAATTCGCTTTTCATGGGAAGAGTATATAACTTGTTAGGTTCCCTTATTTCCCTATCTTTTCACTGATAATGATTTTCTAGTTTCATTTGCCATATGGCTTGGCTGTTATACAGATAAACACAGAGGTAGATAAATGTTAAAAATTGTCAAGGTGACCTATGAAGAGGAATCTAAAGAAGCTTGATTATCTTGTATCTTGCAAATTAGAAGAGTAAGATGAGAGAGGGATTCTGGCCTTTGGTGTTGATTATTTCAGTAAAGCACAATCTACAATTTGCAGAATTAAAAAATAAAAATAGTGAAGGAAAAGTGATATGGTGATGAGCTGGGAAGTTTTAAATCAAAGGGTTACTGCTTTATCAGTTATGTTGCTTAGGGCACTGTGATTCCCCAGACCAACAACACAGTACCAGAAACTCTGGGGGTGGGGCCCAGGAATTTGATCTAACAAGCCTGCTAGGTGGTTCTGATGCCTCCTGCTAACAATTGGCTTAGAACATTATGTAATTTTTTTTTTTTTTCACAGCGCTCCAGCCTTAGAAGGATGATGTAAGGTGATGTCTGCAATATAAGTTATAAGTGAATGTGTTAAAAGTGCGTGCTCGTGTTAGATTTCACATAACTAGTTCCAGGGAGAGGACAACTGTTGCCTCCAGGATATCTAGTCAGTTTCCACCTGGATACAATCCAGTCTTTCAAACTAAACTTACCAACAATATAAAAAACTCTTAACGAGTTCAAACGAATGCTAAGAGCCATCAGTTGCGTTTTCATTTTAAACATTTTTCTATTGTGGCACGATGTAGGTAACCCACAATTTGGCGTTTAAATAGTGTTGAGAGTACAGTTCAGTGGCACTGAGTGCATTCACAGTGTCGTGCAACCTCAGCCACCTTTGTTAAAATCAGAAAAATGTTTTCACCCTGATTACCTTTAGTTAAACGTCCTCAGAACGTCCACCGACCTCCACGGAAAGCGGGTCGAGCCGATCTGCGACAAGGCGTGCGTTCGGAGTCGGGGGTCGCGCTCGCGGGCCGCTGGCCGTGGGGACCCGGGGCTCTGCGCCGCCTGGGCCGGGAGCGGCGCGGCTGGGCTGGGCGCCCCGGGGCGAGCCGGTCGCGGTGCAGGGACGCGCAGGGCCAGCGAGGGGAGCTGCAGGGTAACTTTTCCCAGGAAACGCGGCCGGTCGTCCCCACTAGCAGCCACCCAGCCTTTTGTTTGTTTTCCTGCCGGAGGCTGGAAAACGACCGAGTTCCTGCGGCACCACCATGCGCCGCGCGGCCCGTGCGACTCGCCGGACCTCCCGGGCGTCCCCGCACGGAGCCCTCGGCCTGTCCTAGCAGGGATTGTCCCGGCTTCCAGGTCCCGAGGAGCTGCGCTCACCGCAGGGGCGGGCCCCCGCCTGTGTTCGCGGCGCCAGTAAGTGAAGCTCGGGGTCGGTAGGGGCTCCTGCAAGGCGACCTGTCACTCTAGCTGCGGGGCTGGGCTGCGGGGCGACCCCCGGCCGGCGCCCCCGCTGAGATCGGAGGGGCTGGTGGGTTCTAGCTTCTCTCCGCGGTCATGTGGGTCTCTCCCTCCTGGCATGAAAACTCTCATTTCCTCGGAGTCTGGAAGATTTTGATGGGTGTTTACCTTTTAGTCTTAAAGGGGAGAAGATCCTAGCCAATCTGAAGCCCCTTTGGGGGGGTATTGAGGACTTGCTCTTGGAATTTTCCTGACTAGGCCCTTGGTTGTCCCGCAAGGGGTCTGAGCAAGAAACCTCACTACTTATTTGCAACCATTTTATAAAAACTGGATTTCTTCCTGCTCTGACTTCTCTCTTACTAATCTGAGTGGATGTTATAAGGATGTTGAAGGATTTTCCGGAACAGCCGTTGCTTTGGTAATGTTAACCTTTTTAAAGTTTGACTTTGACACTAACGTTAAGAGCTTCTATGTAAGGTAGTTTAATTCATCATTCAGCAGAGAAGAGTATTCCTTTCCACTTATAACTAAATAAAGACCTGCTTTTGCTAAGCTGGACTTGGCTGAGGGAATACCACCCTGAATTTTGCAACCGGGACTGGATTTCTCTAAGGTACTGGTGCTTATGTTTTTTATTTTGACCAGGAGCACTCTTTGTAGTAATAGAAGTTTGGTAGTTACAGTTCTCATTTCTCACATTCCCACTGAGTGGGGTTTCAGGGTGTGCAACCCAGTGAATGGTCCCGTTGCCAAATGTAAAATGCCAATGAGCTTTAAATTTGTGTGGTCAACATGTAAATTATTTAGAAGAATTTGTGTCTCAGTCTTATGCTTAGCTGTGCTAGGAGTTAATATATGCATAAATATGCACATTTGAAATAGTTTCTGAACAAAGCACTACAATTTGGTAAAGAATCTTTTAAGGCCTTCCCATCTATTTGAGGACCCGGAATTGTAAAACACTAGGAAGTGGGTGTAGAAATGAAAGGAGTACTGGAATTCTTTATTTAAAGTGACATCGTGTGCCATTCTCTGCTCCCAAGGTCCAGCCTTACAGTGACACTGTCCACTTTTTGTTTCTCCCTTTCCTCTCTGTCTAGTCCCCTTCTCCAAAGTCAGAACTCATGGCAGCCACGTTTCTTACTGAGGCCAGTCTAGTTTGGACAGTGGAGGGGTGTGTTGGAGGGTAGATGGATCTGTGTGGTTAGGCAGAACCCTGCTGTCCTTGCCAAGGGAACTCAGCATTTAGTCATAAAGAAGTGGTTTTTCTCACTGAATTTCTTCCCTACAGACTAAATGCAAATGAGCTACCAAGATGTCAAACAGGCCATTTAAGGTTTTATTTATTGACTGTTCAACATCATCAAAGCCCTTTTTTATGCTTCCGATGTTTGTTTTATTCCAGTTGCTTTTTGAGGTTCCCCAGTACAGGTGTAAATTGTATCAATCCTGACACTTTGGAATTATCTTGAATTACCTTTTCTTTCATTTCCCTCACCTGTATATCTGTGAGCCACCAAGACCTTTATATGTGTTTTATATAGATCCTTCCTTCTATGTTCTAACCTGGACCTCACCGTTCCTCTCCTGCAGTACTGGGACAACCTTTGAGTGAACCTTCCAAGCCTGACTCTTAGTAAGCCCTTATTCAATGTTTGCCAGATGAATGAATGAATGAATGAATGAGTCAACGAGAAGCTCCCCTCTGGTCTTTTCAGCATTCTGTTGCCAATCTGATCTTTTTAAATGATGACTTTGTGCTTCTCCTGGCCTTGCAACCTTTAGTCCCTCTCCATTACCTCCTATCTCAAGTCTAAAATCATATGCTTGAGTTTCCAAGGCCTTTCATAATCAGCCTCACTCTTCCTATCTATGTCCTGTTTCAGTTGAGCACTCATCTTTGCACTCTGTGTGGTGTGGTTGTTTGCTGTCCTGTTAAGGGGTCGGGTTCCTTCCCACTGCAGTGCCACTGCTCATGTTGCTCTTCCTGGACACCCCCTTCCTTCTCTCCATGTACCCATGCAGTTAACTCATCCCCATCCTTGGAGGAGGAGCCCAAGTCCTACTTTTTTTTTTTTTTTTTTTTTTTAAGACAGGATCTCACTATATCGCCCAGGCTGGTTCCAAACTCCTAGGCTCAGGGGATCCTCAAGGGATGCTCTGCCTTTCGAGCAGCTGGGGCTAGAAGTGGGCCCTACTTCTTTCATAGTATCTTCTTTTTCTTTAAAGTCTCGAGATGTTTGTACTTCAATAAATTGGCTGTATTGATCTCTAGTTGGTTTAGGTTATTTTAAGTCTCTTTAGGGCAGGAGCCATATCCCCTGCATGGTAACTTGGTATTGTGCGCTTGGGAGTCAGGCAAAGCGGGGTCAGGGCCTGACTCCACTTATATAAGATGTTTGGCCCCAGCTAGGCATGGTGGCTCATGGCTGTAATCCCAACACTTTGGGAGGTGGAGATGAGAGGATTGCCTGAACTCAGGGGTTCGAGACCAACCTGGGCAACCTCGAGACCTCATCTATACAGTAAATCAAAAAACTAGCTGGACATGGTGGCACATGCCTATAGGTCCAACTGCTTGGAAGGCTGAGGTGGAAGGATCACCTGAGCCCAGCAGGTCAAGGCTGTGGTGGCCATGAGTGTGCCACTACACTCCAGCTTGGGCAACAGAGTGAGACTCTGACTCAAAAAATAAAAATAAAAAATAAAAGTGTGGCCTTGTGGAATTCTCCTAGCATTTATCTTCTCATGTGTACAGTAGGACGAGTGCTTCCCCCTAGCTGCCTGTGGTGTAGAGACATTCTACAGTGCCTACCAGTGCCTGGTATATGCCTGATAAAGGTCTGCTTATCCCTCGACAGTGACGTAGCAGAGTCCTGGACGTATAGCGTATGTTTGGTCGTGGCTCAGCCTAGAGGCCCAAGGACCAGGGTGACCATGCAGGGAATCCTTAGTAAGTATTATCCTGCCCTTACTTAAAATGGCTTGAGCTTAGATTATTCCTGGCGACAGCTCTGCTTCTGGGATCTGTTGCTATTTTTCCTTCTGAACCTTGCCAGGAACACTACTGCCTTAAAAAAACTTTTTTTTTTTTTCACTGTTGCTCTTGCAACAAGCTCCTCCATTTCTTTTTGTAAGATTTTGCAGAGCTGGAGTTGTACCTCATCCTTCTCTTGATATCTCCCCTTATAAAATGCATTTCTCTGCTTGCAGGGTCTATGTGAGTGGGTATATTTACCCAGTGGCTCCTTGGCAGAATTCTGGATATAATGACCTTTCTGTGGGTGTTGATCTGAAAGCCTGTGAATAGTGTCTCGCTAACTGTTGCTTCTTTCATCAGTCATCTTTGATGTTCTGAGAAAGGCCTGTGTTTAGAGCGTCAAGTCTCCTATGTCTGCACCTTAATGTTTGTGGTTAACATGGTTAACTGGGAGAATGTGCAAACAGAGGTGTGTGCCAGTGACACACATGTGTTGTTCTGCGGCCATAGTGGAATCATGTCCTTGTTTGTAGTTATGCTTACCTTCAAAATACAGTTTTAACTTCCTTATCAAAATACATGCATTCTAGAAAATTAACTTGTGAAAAAAATTTGATGAAACAAACCATTTACAGGGGCAAACTGCATTAAAATGCTAAGGAATTGTTGTGGCAGGAAGGAAAGCAGAGATTTGATTGCAGCCAAAGAAGTGAAAGAAGCAGCTCAGTGGGCATGCCCACTCAATCTCGGCTCCTAGTGAGCTGTTGCCCAATGTTCAGAAAACATTGCTACCACAGATTCCAGGGAAATACTCAGTCCTAGCAGAAAGCGCCCTTCCTGATTTCCTTCCCAGGAAACTAAAGTATCCTTGCACATTAAGTGTCTGACTTGCTGTGCTCTGGAAGTTGAAATCTTCACAGGAAGAGTGTCTTGTGGTGGGACTCACCTGTGCAGGCTGGAATCAGATCCTATGTATGTTGACTTGTGAAGTTGTGTCTGAGTTTCGAGAAAGCATATCTTTGAAGATCTGCCACTTTTTTTTTTTTTTAACTATATGGCTTAGAGTCAGCAAAATACTCACATGCTTTTTACCAAGTAGGGAGCATTTTTAGTAGGCTATAAAACATGTGTTATAATCACATATGTAAAAATATGGTATTCTAAAAATAAAAAGATTCTATTCCTCTTAGTTGGGTCTCTGGATCTGTAAAATGAGGATGCTGGATAATCATTAAGGTCCCTTGCAGAAGAAAAAAATTCTGATTCTGTAGTCTGATATCTTAACATTATGCTTTAAACTAGGTCCTACTAAAGTTAGCATGAAAGTCTATACTAATTAGCATTCAGTTATATTTTATTTTAAATCTTTCTTAGATTTTAGTAGTCCTCATGGCTACTATAAAAGCTAATGTCTCAGAACCATAAAAAGATAAAGTATTATGGTGAAATTGTCCAACTGCATTTGACAATATCATGAAAGTTACTATCTGCATGAGCTTATAGTTCCTAGAAGATACTCGTCATCCTCAGTTTTTTTAAATGGAAGGGCCACAATGGTGCTTCAGTTTCATTTGGTGCTTTTCCCACCAAGCTAAGGACCCTTAGCTGCCATTTGATAAATGTCCACTCATGGCCTAGAGCTTATGAGAAGCACACATTTTTGGGCAAAGATCAGTGTGAGTCATTTGTGGCCTTTCTATGGGTGAGGTGTGACTTGTGATAAAGTACTGACAACATGTGACTGCTCTCATGGCTACTATAAAAGATAATGCCCCAGAACCAAAAAGGTAAAGTGTTATGGTATAATGTCCAACTATGCATCTGTTAATATCAGGACAGTATCTACATGAACTTGTAGTCCCCAGAAGATAAACTGTTAATGGTTTTGCCCTCTTGGACATTACCTTTGTTTTGAAAATTAATTTATTAAAGAATGATTTAACTAAGACAAAGCTGAATGTGAAAAAAGTAAGATATACCTGCCTTCATGTTAGCTGTTGAAAGCAAATGTTTTCCTAAATTAGTGTAAAGTTTTTAGCAGGAATCAAAATGTATGTGCCCTGGTTCCAATATAGTCAAGCAAATTGTAAAGAAGGGGGGTGTGGGGGCATGGCAGTTAGGTCCCTTGCAGAAAAAAAGTATAGGCAGTATAGAACAATCACCTGTAGGATTGCCTTTTACAGACATACAAGTTGCTCATTCATTGTTGAATTCATACAGCAAGTCTTTATTGTGAGCATCTATTTGTGCCAACTCTATGCCAGATCTTCTTCTAGGTGCTGGGAATGTAGCTGTGAATGTAACAAAATGTCTGTCCTCACAGAGCTTGTATTATGGGACAAGCACAGCTTTGTATTATATGTAGCCTCATAACCTAGTGGTAGATGGACAGTGCTAAAGTATTTCTGCCTATTTTCGGGGTATCTTCTGTTTCTGGGGCTGAAAAACTCTGTTGTGGCCAGACCTTCCCACTGCCTGTTTTTGTAAATGAAGTTGTATTGGAACACAGTCACGCCCATTTATTTACGTGTTGTCTGGACTGCTTTCATGCTGTGCCAGCAGAGTAGAGTTGGAACAGTGACGGAGAGACCTCAAAGCCTAAACTGTTTACTGGCCCTTCACAGAAAAATTGTGCTGATTTCTACACCATGTTATTTTTATATTAAGCCTTTACTTCCTTAATTTTACTGATTTATTTGTTATACATGATAGTGAAACATCTTATACTGAGATCAGCTCCTTAGTTAAAGATTGAAACCTTCATTACATGGGGGACTCTTGCTGCAACTCATCCACAGTGTCACACAAGTCAGGGCAAAGTTGTTTTTTTCTAGCTCTCTGTCCTTACTTCAGTTCGTCACAGTCCCTAATAGCTACCCCTGTGTCCTAGCTTAAAAATCACCTGCAGGTTTTTGAAGGTTCAGGCACGAGCACTTTTGGTATTGAAGAAGCGCTGGGAAATTGTGGGTCTTTCTCATGGGGTGAAGAACCTGGTGCATGGGGATTTCTTTTCTCAGAAGCTGGAGCTGAAGGAGGAGAGGGGTGGTACAGGCTCAAAGAGTTTTGGGGACACAGAGAAAGGTATACCCAGGAACTCTTTGGTAGCATAGTGAACACATCTTCACCTCACTCCTTTGTCAAGGTAAAGATAAAGCAAGACCCACATAAAGAAGGTTCCCTTCAACCTTGTAGCTGCTATTCCCAATGCAGAAAAAGCCACAGTCCAAGCAAGAGTCAATTACACTTAAAAGTTTTGTTTGCTAAAATGTGTATGGGCAGAACAATTAGGCCTGGGAGAAAAATACAAACCCAGATGCACTATGTTTAGTAACTTTTTAAAGAAATTAACGGTATTCACTTACTCTTAAAAGTTATGACACATTCAAACACAGAATATGAAGTGTAATTATAAGCCTGTAACACGGAACTCAGAAGTACCACGAGAAGGGACATTTCATGACTTTACACATAAGCCACTTCTAGGTGGATAGAGGAAAGTAAGTCTTTTCAGTGTAAGACAATGAAGGTGAAGGGAGACAGGCCCCTCCTGAGCTCTGAATGGTGTCAGTGGTCCTGGTAAACACCTCATCTCCCCACCCCTGAGAATCCCAAGTTGGCACATCATTTTCTGCCTCTTGTCTTGGTGGCATTAATTGGGTGATCATCAAGGTTTCAAAATAAAGAACAGACAGCGGTTGTCCCTGCCCCAGCCTCTTTTTCCAGGCTGGGAATGAGTGGCCACAGCTGTGAGCCTCCAGCCATGAGCAGATGTTCTCTGCCTCTGCTGAAGATTGAAGCCAAGGAATGGAATTGGGGCAAATCACAGGAAGGTTTTCCCCAGTGTCACCTCACCAGGAAGATCATCACATTATTTCAAAGATTTGCTAGAGCTCTTTGAAAGAGAGATAAAACTGTCTTTCTCTGTTGGTTGGATACAGCCTTACCCAAAGTCCAAAGGCCTTATCTGCTGACTCCAAGGGGGCCTTTCTGTGGTTCTCTGGGACCCGCTGTCCCAGCATTGTTGTGGGAGGACCCAGGAGGTACCCACTCCTGCTGTTCTGTGGTTCACTATTTTTTGACTTCAGAACATTTCTGGTCAGGTCAAACAGTTTGATTGTCTTTATTTTGCACATGAAGAAATAGAAGCACTGAGAGTTTTGATGTACATACCCAAGGTGGCACAGAAAATACTCAGCAAAGACTAAAATTCAAATGTGGGCAATTTAAACAATCTTCAAGGACTTGCTATGTACACATGGAGTGTGAGGAGTGAGAGCTCAAAGATGAAGGAAGCTGGGAGGCTGATGTAGAGGCCGCCCCTCTGGGTCACTCACCATGGGGAAGGGGCTGGCAGTGAGGTGAGGACAGAGTGCTGTGGCATCAAGGGATAGGGCTGTTCTCAGGGTCTGTGTGTGATTGTCAGGATTGGGGACTGCAGAGGCGAAGTGTGAGCTGGGAAGAGGAGTCAACACTTGGTGTTCGTTGCCTGGCTGAGTCACTGGGTGCTTATGCCTCTCTTGAAAGACACACAGGGTCCCTCGGGGGCACTGTCTTCTCCACTAGCTTTTGTGCATGGGATGCAAAAGGCAGAAACATTTATCCATTTTTTTCTTGGACAAATGCTGGTTTGATTCCCGAAACAGAGTCACAAGAGCATTAGAAGAGGAAAACATTTCATATATCAAGTCCAACACCCTGATTCCACCAGAAGTAAAGCCAGGGACCAAGGGATACCCCAAGGCATGGTGGGTCTGTGCTGAGTGGAAACTGGAACCAGTCCCTCTTTGTCTGCGTTCACTTTGCCTCTACTATAAGCATGTTGGTGCTGCCCAGGGCTCCAATGGGTTCTCTGATGTTTGATTGCAGAGTGAAACCAACTAGAGCACAGCTATGTCACGATTTTCTTATTTGGACTGGGAAATACAAAGTACTTTCATTCCTCTCAATCTCAGAACCTCCAAAGATTTCATGAATTTTGAAACCTTTCTTCTACGTTTAATGCAATCAGCCTGGGTTCCTGTCTCAATTCTACCACATTAGTTGTATAACCTGCACACATATGTAAAATGGGAAAGGTGATGATAATAGTACTGTGGGCAAATTACTTGTGACCAGTTATCTTATCTTTAAAATAGGGATGATAATAATAATAGTGCTTACCTGGTAGAGTTAAAAGAATTAAATGGATTAATATATGTCAAGTACTTATAATACTACTACACACGTAATAAGTACTAAAATTATTATCACATTTTGGGCATATTTGATAGGGTGCTCAGTGTAAATTACTTGTAGTGAACGATTTGTCAAAGTTAATTCTTGGATTTAGGGTATTTAGAAGTACTGCTAATTCGGTTTTTTTTTTGTTGTTGTTTGTTTGTTTTTTTGAGTTGGAGTCTCACTCTGTCACCCAGGCTGGAGTGCAGTGGCACGCTTAAGACCACCGCAGCCTTGACCTTCTGGGCTCAGGTGATCCTTCCACTTCAGCCCTCCAAGTAGCTGGAACTTGGCATGCACCACCATGCCTGGCTAATTTTTTTTTATTTATTGTAAGGATGAGGTCTTGCCATGTTGCTCAGGCTGGTCTCAAACCCCAGAGCTCAGTAATCCTCTCGCTTCCACCTCCCAAAGTGCTGGGATTGCTGGCATGAGCCACCATACCCGGCCAAAGTACTGCTGATTATAACAGGCAAATTACCAAGTTAGTGAACAAGCTGCTACATTTTATTCACTTCTCATGCAGTGTTAACTGTATATAGACCAGAAGCTTAATTAATTAATTAATTACTTTTTTGAGTCAGAGTTTCACTCTGTTGCCCAGACTGGGGTGCAGTGGCATGATCATGACTCACCACAGCCTTGACCTCCCAGACTCATGCAATCCTTCCACCTCAGTCTCCTAAGCAGCTGGGACTACAGGTGTGTACCACTATGCTAGGCTAATTATTTTATTTTATTTTTGTAGAGTCAAGATCTTTCTATATTTCCCAGACTGGTTTCAAACTCCCAGGCTCAAGCAATCCTCTCACCTCAGCTTCCCAAAATTCTAAGATTACAAGCTTGAGCCACCACACCTGGTCCCAGAAGCTAAATTTAAAATACTGTTGTTGAGGTAGAGAAGGAGATGTAAAAAACTCAAGGAAGCTGGGTGTGCACTTGTCAAATAGGAAGAAGCTGCTCTTCTTCTAAAAAAACAACCAAAAAACAAAATTTTATCCTCTTTCAACTTTTCTTTAAACATGTGTGGGTTTTTTTCAGGCTTTTATTTTGTCACTTTTAATAGAGTACTAGGAACAGAAAAATATTTTTCTTCTAGTAAAATAAGCAGCTGTGAAGGCACCAAAAAAGGACAACTGAAAAAAAGAACGGCAAGTGACAACAGGGAGGATGAAGGTGGTGAGCTTGAGTGAACATGCCCAACCTGAGAAGTGAGGATATCACTCTAGCTTCTTACGACCATGGAGGGCTAAGGACCCTGTGTGATTAGCTCTTAATTTTTTCCAAAGAATCCCAAAATCAGGATTTGTATGTGAAATTTAAATCTGGGATTCAGCCGGGCGCAGTGGCTCAAGCCTATTATCCCAACACTTTGGGAGGCTGAAGCAAGAGGATTGCCTGAGTCCAGGGATTCGAGACCCCTGGGCAACTTGGTAAAACCTTGTCTCTACAATAAATCAAGAAAAATTAGCTGGGCGTGGTGGTATGCACCTGTGGTTCCAGCTACTTGGAAGTCTGAGGCAGAAGGATCACCTGAGCCCAGCAGGTCAAGGCTGCTGTGATAGCCATGAGCATGCCACTTCATTCCAACCTGGGCCACAGAGTGAGACTCTGACTCAAAAAATGTGTGTGTGTGTGTGTGTGTGTGTGTGTGTGGTCTCTGGTCCACACAGCATGGAATCTCCATGTACTAATATCATGTATGCCGAGATTTCAGACCCGAATTGTGAAGACTTGTTTATGAAAGAGTTACAGAGAAGTGCGCTATGTATTTCAAAAATGAAAGTCCTTGTTCAGAGAGTATAGCATAGATTTCTGATTTCATTCCTAAAACATGCAACTTTAAATGAATGAAAACCACTGCTCCATAACTTAGATGATTGTATGAATGTCTTTGGGATATTTTGTTGTAGAGTAGCGGGCTAAAAATCTGCAAAGATACCTGATCCTAATCCTTGGAACCTGTGATGTTACCTTACATGACAAAATAGACTCTGCAGATGAGATTCAGTTAAGGGATTTAAGATGCATAGATTATCCTGGATTAACTAGCTAGGCCTTAAACCCAAACACGAGTCTTTTTTGTTTTGTTTTATTTTTGAGTTGGAATCTCACTCTGTCACCCAGGTTGGAGTACAGCTCACAGCATGCTCACAGCCACCACAACTTTGATCTGCTGGACTCAGGTGATCCTTCCACCTCAGTCTTCCAAATAGCTGGAACCACAGGCATGTACCACCATGCCTGGCTAATTTTTTGATTTATTGTAGAGATGAGGTCTCGCCAAGTTGCTCAGGCTGGTCTCGAACCCACGGGCTCAGGCTGTCCTCTCACCTCGGCCTCCCAAAGTGCTAGGATTATAGGCGTGAGCTACCATGCCCAGCTTTTATGTTTTTAAAAATGGTCTTTTGTCAGTTACACATGGATCCACATGTAGATAAGCGATCTGTCCTTAACATGTGACAGTAGAAACCTAGAGCCTTCCTTAAGATCTTCCTACCAGTGATGTGCAAAGTGGAATCTTCCTTGAGCTCTGGTAGCACCCGTGACTCCCTCTCATTCCTCCCAGGAATTTACCCCAGCTTCCACGTCTCCTGTTCATTTGTTCCCCTCTCCAACTAGATGGGAAGTCCCCAGAGGCCAGGTCTACCACCTACAGCTCTTTGGATCTTTTATCTCAGTACCAAACATAGTGCCTTTATACTTAATTTTTCACTTGAGGAATACTTTGTTGATACTTTAACATCTTTAGCATATTTCAGATATTCCTGTATATCTTGAAATATTAATATATACTTGTATGCTTTTATAAAAATAGATATTGCACATATTTCTATATTGTGCAATATCAATGTGAGTTAACCTCGCGACCATAGAAAAATCAGTAGTTGACCTTTTTAACAAATTGTAAAGAAATTGTCTTCCACTTATGGACTGAAGTCTCAGTAGAATGACATGTGGGTGGAATGTTGTGAATAGGAGCAGAGATGATGTGCCAGAGAGGAACGGAATGACATGATGGTGATTTGTTTCTATACTGCCTTAAGGCTTGTATTAGATACAATTTAAGGCATAGAGTAGCTTAGCAGCTTTTGTTCTAAATGAGCTTTCCCGAACACTGAGTTAATAAAATACATTCAACTTTTAAAAAGAGAATGGTTATGACATATGCATTTTAAGTCTTTGAGATTTGTCTGCTTCTTGCTTGGAAGAACTGACTCTGTAGATGTCTCCTATTAAATATCAAAGAAGAATGTACAATACAAATAGTTATTAGTGTGCCAAAACTTTTTTCTTCTAAAACAGACTGAGAGTTCTGCTCAGTTGCGTTTGACTGAAGCTCTGTGACTACATGCAGTAATTTCACTATCAGTAACATTCAGAGTGGCCTCCATGCTGGCTTCCACTAGTTGTGCAAGGTGGGATCCCTTCATATGTGCTTCCTGCCATGTCATAGGGGCAGGATAAGATTCTACAAGCTCACACAGCATGGGTTAAGGAACAGATTGGTCCTGCTTGAGAAAGTTCCAAATCAAGGGATAGCAAGAAAAAGAGGCATGACTGTCCCAATTTCTCACCACCTCTATGGAGAGCCATGCTCTGGTACTGTGTTGAACATGCTATATGGACCTGAGAACAGTCTGGTCTGTGAGAGATAGTCAGGCAATCTGCAGAGCCTAGGTTGAGGTATTAGTTATAAATAATAGCATGCTGGAAAGTGGGGACTTTCAAGGCCCAAGGAAAGCTGGGTTTGGAAAATACCCTAGGGAGAAGAGGGAAACCTCAAGTCCAGCTAGCTAGTTGTCCAAGTGATACCCAGGGTGCATCACGGTAGATTTCTCATTTGTATCATATGTTCTTTCAAAATGAAGGCAGATAATGGTGGATGGAAAATTAACATTAGGCTAATAGGGAATTACTTCTACTTTGTCTCCAGCTGTACACCTCTTTCAGTCTTCAAAACTATGCTAATTCTAAAGGTCTATTTATTATTTCCTGTGGAGAATTTTGTATTTTGGCTCCTAAGTCAGTGTAGCCCTAGCCCACTATATGAGGAATGCTTTCAGCATTACTGGATAGGCTAATAGGGAATTCTTCAACAAACCCCTTTAATTAGCTTGTAGAACAAGAAACCAAAGGCATGTGTTTTCATGCAGTGCCCCACTGATACCATCAAGGACTCAGCCTCTTTCAATTCATCCATCCTCAGCAGATGGGATTCTCATCTTCAGAGTTGATGTTTCATAGTCACCTCTGCCTCAGCCCCAAATATTACAGCTTTACACAGCCATGTTCAAGACAGCCTCTTAGTCGGCTGTCTTTATTAGGGCATAGATTCCTCCCAGAAACCTTTCTCTTCCCTCAGCAGCTCATAAGTCAGAGCCATAGTCCAGCTCCTAAACAGTTTTTGGTAGAAAGTGGTATTACTTTGCTGGACTTAGACTGATCATGGATCATGCCCTGGGTCAGGAGTAGGTGGCTGCCATGGCTGAGTATGTTGACTCCTGAGTAAAATCAGTGTTCTATAAACTAAGCAAGAAGGGGAACATTGCTACATTGCCAATGGGTAGACCAGCCACGGCATCTACCATAGCTTTCTTCTTTTTTCCAGTGCATTGTCTGTCACATTATTGTTTTCCCAGAGCAACAGTGACTTTTTGATTTTACTTTCAGATTATGATGTGAGTCATCATATTTGGGCCACCACAAAAATGATGAATAACTGAACAATACTTATCTCAAATGTATTTAACCACTTCCTGCTAGAATGTGCTTAGAGTTGACTGTGGGTTGCCTGATGCTTCTTGTCTAGTGCTAATTTGAAACCAATACCACTTAATTTTTTCAGTATGAGAAGTAATTCACTAGTATGGGGAATAGAAAGCTCAAACAGTGGTCATGGTTCTGTTTCTGGATCCGTACATAGTGCAACAAATCCTTCTTTCTGGTATCCCTTTGTGCACTTGAAACAATCAAGTCTCCTTTGCTTCCATCATTCTGTGTTTTTTCAGTTACTCTTCCTGGGCTTTCACTTAGAATCCTTACTATATTCTTTAATATCTCTTGATATCTCTTGAAGTTTGGCATCCAGAGTTGGCTAGTAATTCAGGGGAATCAAAAGTTCTTTAGGTGATTGTGATGTTGGGCTAGTGGGTGGACTGCTAGGCTTTGGCCTCTTGTGAATACACCAAGCTCTTATATCTACCAATCTTGTGCATGTTTCCTCTACTTACAGTTCCTTTTTCTCCTTTTCTGTGTTGTAAAATCTTGCTTATCCTTCAGTGCCACAATTCTGCCTCTTCTCTGTAGGGTTGTCAAAGCTCTCCCCTCCTCCCAAAAGTTGATCGCTGTCTGCCGTGTTCTCATAGCACTTTCTACATTTCATCCCTTGTTCTGAACCCAGGGCTGCCATGTTGTACCCTTCCAGCGGGCACCATCACGTTGTGTTCTATGTGAATGAAGTACTCGGGAGTTGTACAATGTGTCAGCCTTGTCTGAATGCTGTGTTCACAGTAAGAACTCCAATGAGACACTATCTTTTGGAAAAAATAGAACAACCTTAGAGCTATTTGCAACTTCCTACTGAGCATCTCCAATGAGAGATTTTGTATATATCTCAAATTCAGCATACCAGATAATAGAACCCATGTCTGTGTACATTGTCCAAATAACAACCACACACATTCCCTATCTCAAAATCATATTCTCCTGCTATACCTAAGACTTGCCCAGTTCAGGCCTTCATCATATTTTACCTGGACTATTGCAGTAGCCTCCTAGTTAGTCTCTCTAGTTTAACATCAGTTCTTTCTCCAGAGGGATTTTCCTCATGTGATTTCTCTGCTGAAAAACCCTGGAGAGCTCCCTTCTGCAGGAGAAAAACTAAACTCCTGCATGACACACATACTCCTTCATACTTGGCTCCTCCTAACTTTCAGCGATTTCCTGCCATGTCCCTACTGCCCTCATTAGTTTATGTCCTAGCCCTGTACTTCTCAGCCCCGTTTGCACATTAGAACCACCTAGAGAGCTTTCAAAATGATCAAAGCTCAGTTCCTACCCTGACCTGCCTCTTAGGGTTGGGGCTGGGCATTAGTACATGTCAAAAGTTCTTTAGGTGATTTCCATAATGTGCCCCAACTGCCTTGAGTAATGCTAAGCATTTCGGTAAAGCTGGGCCAGTGGGTGGACTGCTAGGCTTTGGCCTCTTGTGAACACACCAGGCTCTTATATCTACCAATCTTGTGCATGTTTCCTCTACTTATAGTTCCTTTTTCTCCTTTTCTGTGTAGTAAAATCTTGCTTATCCTTCAGTGCCACAATTCTGCCTCTTCTCTGTAGGGTTGTCAAAGCTCTCCCCTCCTCCCAAAAGTTGATCGCTGTCTGCCGTGTTCTTATAGCACTTTCTACATTTTTTGTGTACATGCCAATTGTGAGTTAAAGGAAAGACCCTTACCTTATCCATAATGTGCCCCAACTGCCTTGAGTAATGCTAAGCATTTCGGTAAAGCTGAACCAAAGTATACACTGTCAATCTGTCATTAGTGCTTGAAGAAACACTAGTCTGCTCCATCATACAACTGTTAGGTAATTACCTGAAATAGCATAAGACCTTAGAAAGAAACTACGATGGTTTGATGAAAGTCATATCATACCAGAGTAATTGGATTTTGTTTCTGGTTAATATGACTAACTGTGACAAAGAGGAATCATCAGAGTGATTGTGTGTTGAATGAATGACTCCGTCTATCTGGATTTCAGTGAAGCTCTTAATCCTTTTACAAATAGCTTTCTTAATGCCAATCTAGGAAAACATTGTTCCAATTGTATGGTTTAAGTGAATGGGAAAGTAATGGGACATTAACAATCAAAGAAAGGCTTCTGTTATTAATAATTGATAGATACAAATCAGTAGTATGATGCTTTTGCAAAAATGATGGAACTCGCATGCTACTGTAACATAGAGCATGATTAAGTTTTGGTCACCAGAGTTCATTGAGGAGATAGAGAAGTATGTGAGGATCCAGAAGTGAAGGCAAAGGTAACTAAAGGAGTGGAAAATGGGTCCTTTGAGAGAAGGTTGTGTAATTATGGCAGGAGAAGGCCAAGAGATGCATGCTTGATTACTAATTTCATGGGTGTTCACATTTTTATGACTTTGTTTCTTTATAGCCACAACAAAACCAAGCATGAAGAAATGAGCTTAAATTAAAATATGCAAGTTTTGGTTGGACATGAAGACGAATATTCTAGCCAGATTACAGAATACAAATCTGTTCATGTTAGTTCCCTAGTTAAAACCCTTAATTGACTTCCCATTGTCTCTAGAGAAGACCTTACTTTTTTTTTTTTAATATAGCACATAGTTTGTTAGTTAGCTGATTTTTGACAAATCAAGGTTCCAGAGACTTTTTTTTTGTAGGAAGATGACATATAACGATGGTTTAGGAGTCTGAGTTTATTGGAAAATGAAATCATAAATGATGCAGAATTAATATACAGATGCTTCTCAACTTATAAGGGGGTTTTATCCCTATAAATCAATTTTAAGTTGAAACTATTATAAATCAAAAATGCATTTAAGGGCTGGGCATGGTGGCTTACACCTGTAATCCCAGCACTTTGGAAGAGCAAAAGCAGGAAGATTATTTGAGGCCAGGAGCATGAAACAAGCGTGGACAAAATAGCAAGATCCCTGTCTACACACATGTACATCCATACACACACAAATTAGCTGGGCGTGTGCCTGTAGTCCCAGCTACTCAGGAGGCTGAGGTGGGAGGATTGCTTGAGCCCATAAGTTCAAGGCTACAGTGAGCTATTATCACACCACTCTAACCTAGGTGACAGAGCAAGACCCTGTCTCAAAGAAGAAAAAGATTACATTTAATACCTCTAACCTACTGAGTAGCATAGCTTAGTCTTGCCTACCTTAAATGTGTTAAGAACACTTACATTAGCCTACAATTGGGCAAAATCATCTAAGACAAAGCCTGTTTTGTAACATATTGAACATCTTATGTAATTTATTGAATACTGTACTAAAAGTGATAAGCAGAATGGTTGTATGGGTACTCTAAGGACAGTTTTTACTGAATGCATATTGTTCTCATACCATCATAAATGCAGAAAATCCAAGTTGAACCATCACGCATTGGGGACCATCTGTATGCTATACCAAAAAATAGATGAAGATAAATATTAAGAAGAAAAAAAATAAGGGAAAATAAGTGCAAAGCCAGAATTACTTGTGCTGTGGCCCAAGTGCTCTTTTTCTGTTATGTTGAGGCCCAGCCTGAACCTCAGACAACCCACAGTATAGTCATCATGATGCAGAGAAACCATTTTGGGTGAGTGCGTTCTGTCTTCTGAACAAATTAATATTAAATAAATCTACATTTATTTGTTTTAAGTTAAAATAAAACATTTAAGATGCTTGTAGCTTTTAAGAAATTCCCTTCTTTCACCATTTTGAGGAGAATTTTTTAAACTTTTGATTATAAAAATTTTAAATTTACAGAAAAGTGACAAGAATAGTACAAAAAACACCCACATACCCTATCTTAGTCTGCTTGGGTTACCATCACATAATATCATAAACTAGGAATCTTAACAGAAATTTATTTTTTCACAGTTCTGGGACACTGAAAAGTCCAAGGTCAATCAGGGTTTGGTTTCTGGGAAGGGTTCTCTTCCCAGCTTTTAGGTAACTGTCTTCTCTTGTGTCTTCATGTGGCAGGGGCCATGTGGGAGAGGTAGAGGACACTGATTCCACATGTCAGAGCCCTCATTTGACCTAATTATCTCTATGGGCTCTGTGGCCAAATGCAGTCACTTTGGGAGGTAGAGCTTCAACATATGAATTGTGGGTAGATGTCATTCAGTCCACAGCATACCCTTGACTCAGATTTACCTGTTGTTAACATTCTACCCATTTGTCCTTCCACCCCATCCTACCCCCACACAATTTTTGTTCTACTTGAGAGCAAGTTGCATACATCATGGTCCTTTACCTGTCAATCCTTTAGGGCATATTTTCCAAGAATAAGAACATGTTCTTACTGAACTGCTGGACAGGCATCAACTTCAGTAATTTTAACACACAGATAATATTTTTATATAATCTACCGTCCATATTCCAGTTGTTTCCATTGACCAAGTAATGTCCTATGTAGTAATTTTCTTCTCCTCCAGTACAGAATCCACTCAAAACTTATGTTTTTAAAAATGGCACCTGGGATCTTCCATAAACAAAATTTTGAGATGATTTCTTTCCAGTTCCAAGCTCTCCACTTTTCCATCCCCATGTTCTAGTCCCTGTGTCTTCCTTTCTGCTTCTTGGAATGGCTAGAAACCCTTTTTCTCTACAAAACACTTACTTTTCCTTTTCTTTTAAAATTCAATCTATTTTTGAAGAGTTTTCTTACTGCCCTCCTGTGCCCAGATGGAACTGACCCAGTTGGAAGCCAAGGGGACTTTCACCGTAACGCCTCCCACATCTGTACCCTAAGCATACTTGAAATATCTTAGTTTATATTCATAAGTGGTACATGTCTGGCCCTCCTCCTACCCATTAACCCCATGCCCTACCATGAGGCGCTAAGCTCTTTGAAAGGAAGGACCATATTGTATTGGTCTTTGAATCCTCAGAGCTTAAAGATAGGATCTGTCACATAGGAAGTGCTTTATAAATATTAATTAATCAGCAGTGGAATACATCACTGTAAAGAGCAACTGAAGGGAGTTGTAGGGACTGATCCTGAAGTGTTTTAAGAACGAAAATGGCCCTCTAACCAGGGGCCTTACAGTGGTTGTAAGGGAAAGGGTAAGGTGGAACTTGGTCTCTAAAAGCTCTTTTGATTATGTGATAGAGTGTAGTGAAGTCAGGTATATAACCTTTATATTTCTTAAGATTTCTCAAGCTCACACGCAGCCTTCAGAAGAACATAACCTAGATGTATTTTTTAATTTTTAATTTTAATTTAATTTTAGACTTACAGAAAAGTAGCAAAACTAGTACAGAATTCCCAGGTTAACAAATTCATTTTCCAAGCATGGTATCTCCAGTTTTACAAGAAATTGGAAAGAGCATTGTTCAATAACCATAGAACAATGATCATAACTGGGAAATTGGTATTGGTACAGTACTATTAACTAAACTATAGACTTTACTCAAATTTTGTCAGCCTTTTCACTAGTGTCCTTTTCTGTTCCAGGATTCCATTTATGATCCCACAGTACATTTAATTGTCATGTCTTCTTAATTTCCTCCAGTCTGGGACAGTTCCTCAGTCTGTCCTTGTCTTTTGTGATCCTGACATATTTGAGGAGGAGTAGTTGTTTATAGAATGTCCCTCATTTGGGTTCTGTCCAATGTTTTCCCATGACTAGACTGAAGTTCTGCCTTTTGGGCAAGAACACCACAGAAGTGTTGTGCCCTTCTCCGGTGCATCACATCTAGAGTACATAAAGTCATGTGTTGTTAATGGTCATGTTGAACTTGATCACTCAGATAAGGAGGTTTCTGCTGGATTTCTCCCTGTGAAGTTATTATCCTTACCCTTAAAGTTAATAACAGCCTTAGAGATATTTTGAAACTATGCAAATGTCTTGTTTCTTCTTAAACTTTCATCTACTAATTTTTGCATCCATGAATGAAACTTGCCTGCAATAAACCTTACAGTAGTGTTTGCCTAATAGTGAGTTTCTTATTTTCCTCTCTCCTTCTACACTTATTGACTGGAATTCTCCTGGAGGAGAAGCCTCAAAGACCAGATTTAGATGCAGAATGTCACATCCTGCCAATTATTAGTTTCTGATCTTTTTTTTGATTCTTCATTCTTCAGATTGTTTAACAATTGTATTTTTTTTTAAAGTATGCCTTTATTGTTCTTACTTAAACATTTAGATTTTTTTAATGTTTGCCTAAAGCCATTGCAATCACTTGTTATTATTGTAGTTTCTTTATTATAGGCAAACTAATAAAAAACAATGACTTATTATTAAAAATACACACAACTGAATAACTTTAAAAGAGGCACATCCTATGCATAGGCCTTGGATTCCTAGTTATCTTTTGGGTTTTGAATGTCTGATAGTAAAAATAATACTGTTGATGCTTAGCAACAAATATTTCATGGAGCATACATAAGTTCTCTATCAGGAGAACTTTAATTTTAGCATTTCTTGGCTTTTGTATGTTTACATTGTTAGTTGTAGCTGAAGTTCACAGAACACAGTATATTTAGCAGGAATTTTCATAGCTCAGCAATTTTCATCAACCATAGTTTTTTGTAGAGTTTGCCCAGAATGGTTAGTCAGCAGAAAGCATTGAATTGGAGCTGATTCATTTCTGAGTTAGTGACAAATTCACTTACCAAGCGTGGTATCTCCATTTTTACAAGAAATTGGAAAGTGCATTTTTTAGACCAAGAGTTTGCAAACTTTTTATGTAATGGGCCAGGTAGTAAATACAGCAAGTTCTTACTTAATATCAGTAGTTTCTTGGAAACTGCAACGTTAAGCAAAACAATATCTTTGCTTAAACATAGAAACCAATCTTACCATAGTCTAATTGATACAAACGAGAGTTAAGTTCCCTAAGGCATGTTTCTGATCACAAACCATCAAGCCTCTATGTAAAAACTAAGCACTTCTAATATTAAACATCCAAATAAGTGTGAGCTATACATACGTTTCATTTAAGAAAGAGTAATAAAAACTAAAGTAAGATAATTACTTACCAGTTATTCCAGTTCAGGGTCATTGGTGGCTGGAGCTTCTCCTGGCAGCACAGGGCACAAGGCAGGCACCAACCCTGGACAGGATGCCACCCCATATTAGGACCACTCACACATACCCACACTCACTCAGACTGAGACCATGCAGACATACCAGTTCACCTAACGTGCACATGTTTAGGATGTAGGAGAAAACCCATGCAGACATGGGGAGAACTAGCAAACTCCACACAGACAGTGACCCTAGCCAGGAATTTTTTTTCCCCCTCCCTCATCGACGTTATTCCAGGACCTTGCTGTACTTTAGGCTTTACAGACAAGGCAGTGCCACAACTACTGAACTCTGCTGTTGTAGCCCTGGACAGAATGCAAGTATGTGAGTATGACAGTTCCAATAAAACTTTATCTGCAGGAAGAGGTGGTAGACTGAAGGGAGGTTAGTTTGTTGACCCCTGATTAAGACTATACAAATACATAAACTCATAATATACATTAGCATTTATCCTTGTCTCTTATTTTTCTCTACAGGCAGAAGACTTATCTTTGAAAATATGTATTTGGGAGATAGTCACATACTATTGAATACCTTGTGCTGGTGCTGCCATCGAAAAATCTGGTTACATTCTGGGAAGGCCTGCTACCACTGCAGGACGGAACCACCTCGGCCGTGAGATGAGTGTCCAGCCTGAGTGGGCACACCATGAATAGATACACAACGATCAGGCAGCTTGGGGATGGGACCTATGGTTCCGTCCTGCTGGGAAGAAGCATTGAGTCCGGGGAATTGATTGCTATTAAAAAGTAGGTTTATCCTTCACTTCCACGAGTTCCTCCTCACCTGCATGAAATCAAGATAGTTTTAACTCTACCCTTGCCATTCCCCATCTTTGAAACAGTTCTAAAGGAAAGTGGGTGGGATGTGTGGAAAAGAACCTTAGATAATGATTTCTGTGGGTTAGGTGGGAATGTACTCTGCAGTGCTCAAGTTAGAGGCCTTACAAACATTTTTACTTTAGACTTACTGGTTTGCTCATACTATTAATACTTTTTCAAAGTGATTTCTCATGTTTTGAGGTGGTAATGAGCAGGCTAATAAATATCATTTTATAGGAGAGGAAACTGAAAAAGTAAATGATTTAATTTGAGTCCTTTGCATGTGTGGTGATCTGGTGACAGCTACCTTGTTCCCCCCACACCATCTCAGGTGCACTGAGAGACTCTCACCAAGGTGCATTCTATCCAGCTCCTTCATAGTTCCCCTCCAGAAGGCCTGAGCACAGCTGCCCACCCTGGTATCTGCTTAGACACATATGTTTCATTGAATTCACCAAGTCTCCCTTCCCAGTTCCCCACTCCTTGCACTGGCTTCCTGGAGTCACCTCCCAGATAACTGCCTGCACCCAAGTCTTTGCCTCAGGCTCTGCTCTTGGGGGAATCCAAACTAGACTGGTTTCTGTGCCCTCCTGTCAGTTTTAGGATCAGGCCAAACCCCCTGCTTTGTTTTCAGAGACAGGGACTCACTCTGCTGCCCAGGCTGGAGTGCAGTGGTGTGATCATAGCTCAATCTCCTGGGCTGAAGTGATCCTCCTTCCTCTGAAGTAGCTAAGACTACAAGTGTGAGCCACTACAAGTGTGAGCCACAGTGAGCCACTATGCCTGGCCAAGCCCCAAATTTTTAATGTGACCTACAAATTGCTGCATTACTTGACCCTTGCCTGTTTCCAGCCTTGTCTCCATCACAGTCCCCTTATCTGCTTTGCTCCAGTCACTCTGGCTTTTCAGCTTCTTGAACTCATCAAATACTTTCCGGCTAGAACCTTTGCCTGACATTTCCACGTGTCCCACCTGGCTAAGTCCTACTCCCCTTTCAGGTCTCAGTTGAAATATGACTTCATTAGAGGTTTCCCTGATACCCAGACTAGACTATGCCTTCTGAGTTCATTCTCATAGTACTTTTTCCTTTCTTTCATGGCACTTAGATAGAAAATTATTGTCTACCTTCCTACTATGATGGCAGTTCCATAAGGGATGTCTTTCTCATCATTGCATCTCCAGTGCCTGGCAAAGTACCTACGGTACCATGTGGGAGGGGCTAAATAATTGGGACATAAAGGAATTGATCACTCAACCAGGAGAATGTGACAAGGACAGAGTGTCAGAGTGAGCTGGAGGGATGGAAGTGTGCTATTAGCCTGCAGTAAGACCTCAGGAAAGTCATATACTTTCCCTGCATCCTGGTTTCCTCACTAGTGCCATGTGTGTCTCAGGGCCACTGTGAGGCTCAAATGGGACATGGGACAGTGTGGTTCATACACAGAAAAGTAGAACCTTGGCACTTGGATTTCTAGTTAACTACTAGAGCTTTATTTCTTTCCCCACAGGCTCTAGACCATGGGTTGGCAAACTTTCTCTGTACAAGGCCAGGCAGTAAATATTTTAGGCCTTGTAGACCATATGGTCTCTGTCGCGACGACTCAGTTCTGCTGTTGTAGTTTGAAGCAGCCACAGGCAATTTATAAATGAATGAATGTGGTTGTGTTCAATAAAACTTCATTTATAGGAACTGAAATTTGAATTTCATATAATTTTCACGTCTTGTGAAATCTTCTTCTTTTGATGTTTTGTCCCCAACCACTAAAAAACATAAATGCCAGCCGGGCTCGATGGCTCAGCCTGTAATCCCACGCCTTTGGGAGGCTGAGGTGAGTGGATTGCCTGAGCCCACGGGTTCGAGACCCGCCTGGGCAAGCAAGACCTCATCTCTACAATAAATCAAAAAATTAG
>CAUYQG010264144.1:0-24494 GCA_963574415.1 Tarsius wallacei
TGGCATAGTGGGAAATGGAAAATTGAACCATGACATTCCCAGGTTAGCTGTGAGTACTTCACATAAACGTGTTGTTCTCTTCATGCTCGACTGCACAGAATTCTTCAGCTGTATCAACAGCAAAGACGGAAGACAGAAGGGGGGGGGGGCATCCTCAGCACACCTGGACTTTGTCAGTCAGGCGGGCCTCTGAAGCTGGTTCCCAACACTTTATACCACTACATTTGTGGTAATTTTTATAGCAGCTATAGAAAACTGGTATACTTTTTGAGATATGATTCACATATGTAATTATTCACCCATTTACAGTGTATAATTCAGGCTGTACATGGTGACTCACTCCTGTAATCCCAGCACCTTGGGAGGCTGAGGTGAGAAGATTGCTTGAAGCCAGGAGTTCAAGATAAGCTTGGGCAATGTAGCAAGACCCCATCTGTACAAAAAAAAAAAAAAAGTAAAAATTAGCCAGGCATTGTGGTACTTGCCTGTAATCCTAGCTGCTCAGGAGGCTGAGGTGGGAGGATTGCTTAAGCCCAGGAGGACCAGGCTGCAGTGAGCTATGATTGCACCACTGCACTCCAGCCTGGGCAACAGAGCAAGACCCCATCTCAATTTTTTAAAAAAAGTTTATAATTCAATGTTTTGCAATCATCTCAATTTTAGAACATTATTATAAGCCCCAGAAGGAACCCTGTCCTTGTCCGTTAGCAGTCATAGAGTTTCCCCCAAACTCTAGATTGTACTAGCAACCACTAATTTTTTGTTTGTTTGTTTGTTTTTTTGAGTTGGAGTCTCACTCTGTCGCCCAGACTGGAGTGCAGTGGCCGCTCCCGGCCACCGCAGCCTCGACCTGCTGGGCTCCGGCGATCCTTCCGCCTCAGCCTTCCAAGTAGCTGGATCTACAGACACGCGCTACCACGCACGGCTAATTTTTTGATTTATTGTAGAGATGAGGTCTCGCCAAGTTGCCCAGGTGGGTCTCGAGCCCACGGGCTCAGGCAATCCACTCACCTCAGCCTTCCAAGGCGCAGGATTACAGGCTGAGCCACCGAGCCCGGTTGCAACCACTAATTTAATAACCCCTAATAAGTTTGCCTCTTCTAGGCGTTTCATGTAAGTGGAATCATAACAATATGTGGTCTTCTGTGACTGACTTCTTTCATTTAGTGTAGTGTTCATACACGTCGTAGCAAGTACCAGCACTTCCGTTCCTTTTTTTTACTTTTTATTTCTTTAGAGACATAGTCTTTCTCTGTTATCCAGGCTGGAGTGTAGTGAATGGTGTGTCATAGCTCACTGGAATCTTAAACTCCTGAGCTCAAGTGATCCTTCTACCTCAGCCTCCCAAGTAGTGGGGACCACAGCCATGAGTCACTATGCCTGACTCATTTTTTTTACTTTTTGTAAAGATGAAGTCTTGCCATGTTGCCCAGGCTGGTCTTGATCTCGTGGCCTCGAGAAATCCTCCCTCTTCAGCCTCACAAAGCGATGGGATTACAGGCATGAGCCATCATACCCAGCTTCCAGTTCTTTTTATTTTGAAGTGATATTCCACTGTATGGGTGTGCCATTCCATGTGCATTCGTCAGTTAAGAGACATTTGTGTTGTTTCCATGTTTCTTTCATCTAATTTTGTTTTTTTGCATAGGTATTTTAAAGTAAATTAAAATAAAGTCGTTTTCTTACATAACACCTAATAAATTAACAATAATTCCTGCTACCCAGTTTGTATTTAAATTTTTCCAGGGCAACCCCCTCTGGTCCCCTCCTGCTCTGGGAGCTCTTCTGTCCTCTCAATAAACCCTACTTTCAAAAAAATAATTTTTTTCCAGTTGTTTTATAGTTTATTATAATTAGAAACCAAATTAGGTGTATGCATTGTTATATCTCTTAATTGTCTTTTTTTTTTTTTTGGTGTCAGAGTCTTACTGTTGCCCAGGCTGGAGTGCAGTGGCACGCTCAAGGCCATTGCAGCCTGGACCTGCTGGGCTCAAGTGATCCTTCTGCCTCAGTTTTCCAAGTAGCTGGAACTACAGGCGTGTGCCACTATACCTGGCTAATTTTTTTGATTTATTGTAGAGAGAAAGTCTTGCCAAGTTGCCCAGGCTGGTCTTGAACCCCTGGGTTCAGGCAGTCCTCTTGCCTCTGCCTCCCAGAGTGCTGGTATTACAGGTGTGAGCCACCGTGCCTGGCTTCTTAACTGTCTTTTAATCTAGAATTTAGAGATATCCACTCCCCACCTCTGCCACTGTATTCTCCCCTTGCCATTATTTTTTTTTTTAAAGAAAATTATATCAGTTTTTCTGTAAAATATTCTACTTTCTGGATTTATCTGATGCTTCTCACACCTTGTAACTTGTTCTTTTATTTCCTGTATTTCCTGTAAATTGAAAGTTAGATTTAAAGGTTTGATAAAATTGAGGCTAAACATTTTTGGTAGGGCATTTCATAAGTTATGCTTTATGCCTTATATTGTAATATAGCAGGATATAGAAAAAAATGTGGTTTTATATCAGTTATCATGGTAAGATTGATTAGAGGTTTGAGTGTGTTTTAGCATTTATTGATTTTGTCTGAATCACCAGTTTTGTAAGAAATTTCAAAATGGTGATATTTCTAACTTAGTAATTTCTTCTACATTTATTAACCGGAATTCTTCTGTAAAGTAGAGGTTTCCTTCATCAACTATAATATGTAAAATACGGTTTTTACTGTTATTATCTTGCTAAATAAGAGTAAACACTTTGTCCTTTACCAGTGTTCAGGATGGGGATGGTGTACTTTTGACAAATAAGTCTGTACTTCTCTTCTCCCCTGACCCCAGAGGTGGAGGGACTGTGTCTCTGAATTAAAACACACACACACACACACACACACACACACACACACACACACACACACGTTCTTCAGTGTGATCAACTGCAGTCATTTTTGGTTTTGAATCCAGTTGGATGAGCTTTGGATAGTGGTCTGTGTGGTTTCATTTGCCTGTCTTTGATGATCAAGGTTTTGCTTATTTTCGTGTTTAAGGATTATTAGTATTTCCTTTTATGTAAACTATTTATATCCTTGGCACTAAGTTCTAATTTTTAACTTTTAGATACATTTGGATTGGGCCTTAGAAGTTTAACTGAGTTTGCAATTTTATCTGATGGCATGGATTAGATGCATATTATATTAGGTGGTTACTTAGCACTGCTGCTAAGGTTCTTGGAAAATTAAAGTGGCTTGGATTGGTGGGAAAGGTCCACCTGGAGGTGAGCTATGGTGCCAACAGACTTGGAAGCCGTCTCCTCAACTCTCGAGGTGTTGCCATTGAGTGCCATTGCTTATGGGGTGGTGATTAGACTTGGAGAAGAAAGGCAGCATCGTTTATGATCCAAAATGATTTTTCTTTTCACTTATGTAAACTTTAGTACAATCTATATGTGCTTTTCAAGTTCCAGTCGATGGGTTTTATCTTGAAAGACATTAAAGTAGACTGAACTAAATGGAGATATATACCATGTTTAAGGAATAGAAGACTTGTAAAAATGTCACATCTTCTCAGATTGACCTATGACTCGAAGGAGTGAAGTAAAATCCTAGCAGCCTTGTTTTGGGAGATCGGGGGTCTTTATAAGTTGATTCTAAAATTTGTATGGAATAGAAAAAAACTAAGACTATCTAAAGGACGTACTTGGTTTAGGTATGCAGAACTGGCACTTAGGGATAGTGCGGAGAAAGATTAACTTCTCAGGCAGAAGTGATGGGAATAGTTTGCTAGCCATTTCGTGGTATTTTTTAACCTTTAAGTTCACCATACTTTTGCCAGTGCCTCGCAGTTTAAGTTATGACTTCATAGTTTATTACTGCTTTTCCCCTCAAAGATCCTATGCTGTTCTTGTGCATGGTTTTTCTTTTTCTACTTCACCCTGGTTTATAGAGAAAGGTATAAAGGCATTTTCAGATGTGAAAAAGCTGTGAAGTATGACTAGCTGCACATTGTAGGTCTGTGGGGGTGGTATCTGCAGAGGCACCATCTACCATGCTGCGTTATACCTTTCTGCTCTGTCGCTTGCTCCTTGGTGATAATATTTGATGTGTGACCTTGAGACTTAGTAGGCTTTGGATAGCAGGTCCCCCTCATTGGCAGAGTCAGGACCTGGGATCACCTAGTTGAGGAATTATTCAGGGTTAGGATGAATCTATGGAGAAGACTCTAACACAGGCACTTGAGGTTGTTGTTCACGCTTGGACCCATGTGTGCCATCTTCAAGGGCAGCCCATTTTTATAGTCAAAAATGGATGTCTGCCAACTTTTAGAAACCCTAATGAGACCTTTAGGACTCTTTTAATTCTTCCTACTGTTAACTCTTTTTCAGCACTAGAGTAATCAGATTTTGCTAGAATTTCCAGACGTGGTTGTAAAATGTTACTTAGCTTATGTAATAGTTTTACATTTTTCACCCACTTAAAGTTACTTGTACAGAAAAGGTCTGGAATAAGTGAAGAATAATTCAGGAGTAAAAGTTAAATGATATATTGTTTATTTTTCTAAGTAAAATATTTTCAACTACTTTTACATGTTTCTAAGTTACTGCATGATAGTAGCAAAAATGAAAAAGAAGGCTGCACGTATTATTCAAAGGTTATGTGGATCCCCACGTGAGGTGTGGTGCGTGTGAACATGACCACAGTGTGTGTTGTGCTTGCCACCGAGAACTGGGGACCACAGGACCTTTTACTGTGTACCAGACTACTGCGGATTTACTTGTTTCTCAGGCTGTGATGGTCAGCGAGGCAGATGGTATCTCTTGTCATCCACGGCTCATCGTCTTACTCGTACCTCAGCGAGTGTGGGGACGAGCCACGAAGCTGCTCTGGGAGGCACACAGGAGGTATGGGTATGCAGCAGGGGTCGGACTTCTGGGAGGAAGTGGCCCGTGTTTGTTTATCTCATGTATTGAAAGGCAATTGGTTTTCACAGATGGAATCTCTGAACACACCTGAGGGCGTTTTATGAAAAGTCTCCCCTACCCCTGCCCTCTCCCCCACCCAGGAGTCCTTTCTGGAGGCAGCCAAAGATGCCCTTGAAGCTGATACCTAAGCCAGAAGAAAGGGCACTGGGAAGGGGGGCAGCCCAGGAGAGGGGGTGGCACGAGGAGAGCTGGATGGTGAGGAGAACACATCAAGTTTGTGGACCTGAAAAGGGGTGGGTGGTAAGGGAGACTTGGAAAAATCAAGGGCTCTTACAAACAATATTAAGGAGTTTTAATTTTATCCTGATATCAGTGGAAACCATTGGAGGATTTGAATCAGGAAGGACATGATAATTTTTTCATTTTATTTGATATGCTAATTGCATTGCATTGTGATAGTCACTCTCTCCTGTAGATATTTACTTCTTGACTACCAAGTCTTTGTTTTCTAAAAAAAAAATGTAGTCATAAGATCAGCTACACGTGTCCCAAACAAGTAGAAAGTTCAATAGTACATGCATGCTGTGTGGGATAGTCATGATGCAGTAGGATTCTGGAAAACATTTTGGTGGGGTGGAGTGGGGTGGTGGTGGGGCTGGAATGTGAACAGAGCTCCAAGGAGGTGCATGGTTTAGAAAGGGAGCGAATGAGAGTGAGATAACTCACTTATGAGAAGAACAGGGCCAGCGGCGTTGGGGCAGGACACTGCTCTGGGGGGTGTGGACCAGTGTGTCTCTAGCCTGCCTCGGGGAACTGCGTATTGGTCGCGGACCTGCTTGTGGGTTGGAGCCCTCCCTAGCACTGGCAATGCTGTGAAGAGGAGGGGTTGTGGTGTCTGGAGATGCAATTTAAAAATTGCAATTTTACTTATTTTTCTTGAAAACATAATGCGTTTTTTGTGGTTCAAAATTCAAAGGATACAAAGGCTACAGAAGTGGAAAGTCTCACTTCATCTGTGCCCCTGTGTACCTGGTTCTCTTCCACAGAGCAGCCAGTATTACCAGTTGTCTTGAATACTCTTTCAAGGAGTATTTTATTCATATGTAGACAAATATGCACATATGCCCTCCCTCTTTTTAGACAAGTAATAGCATGTATCTATTACATGCTTCTTTTTTTTAAGAGACAAGGTTTCACTCTGTCTCCTAGGCTAGAGTGCAGTGGTGCAATCATAACTCACTGCAGCCTCGACCTCCTGGGCTCGAGAGATCCTCCTGCTTCAACCTCCTGAGTAGCTAGGATTCCAGGCACACCACTATGCCTGACTCATTTCTAATTTTAATTTTTGCAGACATGGGGTCTTGCTATGTTGCCCAGGCTGGATTTGACTCCTGAGCTCAAACGATCCTCTCGCTTCATTTTGTGCTTATTTTCATTGATTATATCTTGGAGTGGCATTTCTGTATTAGCTTTCTCATTCTTTTTGGTGGGATAGAGCATAGCATCGCTGAATGTACCAAAATTAATATAGCTATTTACTTTTACCATCTGGATTGTTTCAGCATCTTGTTATTAGCATGCAGTCCAGCAGTGAATAGCCGTGTACGTGTGAGTAGAAGTAATTTCTTGTGCTGTGGAGGAAGTGTAACCAAATGACTTCTATTAGTCCATCCAGCTCGTGTTGGGTATATGTAAGAAGCAAGTGTCACAGGTTGGGAGCAGACACTGAGGAGTGCTGAGGGTGCTTCCTGCATGTTTCCTGGCATTTCAGGTGCACTGGTAAGGCCGCTCAGGTTTGGAGAACCTGGTTATTCTGGAGGGCCTGGACTCTGACCACAGAAGGCTGGAGGGGGAAGCCAGTATCTGTCCCCCTGGTGCCTGTTTTTGGCACACTTGTTAGAAAGCTGAGGTTTAGAAGTAGGGTCCCTTGGAGACTCTCTAGTGGATTTGGTGAAAGCATTGTTTAAATGGGGTGAGTGATACATTTGAAAGAGCAGAAAAACTAGGGCAGGAAGCCACATCCGAGGCCCCTAACAGCAACGTCCCTTCCATGGGATGAGGTCTGAATTTCTACTCCAGTGCAAGAAATGGGAGGTCCACGTCCCTGTAAGAACTGGTGGCACCAGCTAACTGCAGTATGTAGAATAATTTGCTTTAAAAGTTCTTCTCTTTCAGTTAACACTTGATCTGAGCCTTAATGCTACATGAACTTAGAGTTCTTCTAGATTTGAGAGCGAGCAGTGTAGCGGCAGCTCGTGTGTGTCCTCTTAAACAGAGTCATTTTGGGTACAGTGGAGAGGAGGCAGGGAAGCATGGGAGAGAGGGAGCACAGCTTTGGGAGACTTCCCTGTGCTCAGCTCCCCGACTGAGGAGCTTCATGGACCAGGCATGCTGCTCAGGCTCAGTGAACCTTTTACTTCTTCTGTAAAATGGAAATAATAATCCCTACCACAGAGATTTGAAGGGACAATACAACACCAACATGCCTGTGAAGTGCCTGGCTTTCGTCTTCTTTCCAGGAGTAAGTACCAGTTAGTTTAAAAGAGAGCATGGAGACTGTCTTGAGAGATAGTCTAAAATATCTGAAAATAAGCAGCAGAAATTTAATACTTTTCTGAAGAGTGCTTTCTCTTGATGATCAACGGTTCTGTTACTCTCCTGAATTAATTGTTCAGCTGTTTTAAAAATTAGGCCAGATACTGAGTATAGTAATACATCTCTTTGTGCTGAATATGCTTTTCATAAAGGCTACTTTTCGGACACCTTGGCTGTATCATAGAAATTGTATTATGTTTATTGAGCACTAGATGGTGCTCGTATAAAGCAAAAAAAAAAGGGCAGCTCTTGGTACAGTCGCTTAAACTCATTTTTTTGAGTACTGTGGTCATTTTTAGTACTTTGGAATATAGACAGAGAAGCAACAGGAAGGAAGAAAAGATAAAAATAATGACAACCAGGAGTAACTTGATAAAATTTTGGTGTATATCCTTTTAATTCTCACTCATTAAAAATGTTTTCATCATACTCTACACATTGTTTAGCTGGCATTTCTCTATAACATTAGTTAGTGTTTTCTTTCAACATTATTTAAGTGGTTGTAGAGTAGTTGCTTTTATAAATATCCAAAGTTTACTTAATGTTGTGTAGCATTTTGGTTCTTATTTTTCATGATTGTATGTAAAAGTATGCTGAATTTTTTTGTAGCCAAATCCCTTTGCATATCCCCAATTATGTAAGTAGAGTGAATTCTTCTAGTTGATTTGCTTGTAAAATAATCTTTTTAAAATCACATAATTTTTATTGTAGAAAAGTCAGAAATAAAGAAACAAAAGGAAAAATAGTCATCTTTGTCATCACACAGAGATAACACTGTGATTATCTTTCATACTTTTAAAAAATGCACACGCTTGTATACAGCCATGTGTATTTATATCTTCTTTTTTTTTTTTTACAAAAATGGGATTATGCTGTATTAATGTTATATAACTTAAAAATTAGTACATTTGATATATTTCCTTTCAAGCAAGTGTGAATATTTTTTGATTAATTTACCTAAAAAGAGTTATTGGGCATCTCCTATTTTCCTAGCATAGTTTTTAAGGGCTGAACATAGGAGAGACGAGATCCCTGCCCCCGTGCATCTCATGTGCTATGGAGGAGATGGGCAGTAACAAGTGAGCCAGCAAACACGAGAGGCCACTCTTGGAAGTGCCAAGTACAGGACAGGAACGGAAAACAGACCAAGGTCAAGGAGAGCAGCAGGATGGGAGCAAGTGCATGCAGCAAGGGTCCCTGGGAAGCAGCATTTGAGTGGAGGCATGAGTGAGGCCAAGGAGCCAGCCGTGTGCATCTGGGGAGCGTGCTCCTAGGGAGAGTGCTCCAGGTGGAGGGAGCCAGCGATGTGTGTCTGAGGAGAGTGCTCCTGGGGAGAATGCCCCTGGGAAGACTGCTCCAGTTGAGGGAGCCAGTTGTGCACATCTGGGGAGAGTGCTCCAGGCAGAAGGAGCCAGCCATGCGCATCTGGGGAGAGTGCTCCAGGTGGAGAGCCAGCTGTGTGCATCTGGGGAGAGTGCTCCAGGGGAGGGAGCCAGCTCTGCCCATTGGGAGAATGTTTCAAGTGGAGGTAGCCAGCCGTATGCATCTGGGGAGAGTGCTCTGGGACGAGGGAGCAAGTTCCGTGCATCCTGGGACAGTGCTCCAGGTGCAGGGAGCAGCCAGTGTAACGAACTTGAGGCAGGAATAGCAGTTCTGCCTGAAGAGGAAGAGCAGGAAAGCCAGGGCAGCAGGATGGGGAGCCAGAGACAGTCACATGGGAACTGTGGGCCACATGTGGGGTTTGTCATGTTGCTGGCATTCTAGAGATGAGCATGTTTTCACTGCAGCATTTAGAATTGAGTCTAGTGTGCTATCATTTACTAACTTTCCTATAATATGGAAAGATTTTATTCACATAATTTTTTTATCGTGATCAAATGCACGTAACATTAAATTTGCCTTTTCAATCGTTTTTTAAGTGTACAGTTCAGTGGCAATAAGTATATTCACAGTGTTGTTCACTACCCCCTTCCAGAACCTTTCGTCACTCCAAACAGAAATGCTGCCCCTATTAAATAATAGCTTTCCATTTCTCCCTCCCTGCCACCTGTGGTAACCTCGTTTTACTTCATGTCTTTGTGAATTGAGGCTCTGGCACCTCATGTAAGTGGAACCACTCAGTATTTGCTCCTGCCTTGGCTTGGCTTATTCCACGTAGCGTAATGCTTTCACATTTCATCCATGCTGGGAGCTTGTCAGCATTTCCTTCCTTTGGGATGAATAATAAGGCTTGTATGCACAGACCATGTCATATGATGTTCTAAACTTCAGTTTGTTGTACTTATTCTTTTAAAGGCTTCCATTTCTCTTTAGCATTGGTAGGTTACAATCACCTTTTTTTTTTTTTTTTTTAGGGCTTTCTCTTGCATTATACAAATGTTTAATTCTAAGAGAAACGATAAAAGAATGATACAATGATGAAAGATAATGATAAAATATTCTGCTAGCATTAGTAAGTGTCATTGTTGACTTACCAGTTTTTATTTATCAGTGAGTACTTTTGTGTATCGTGCTGGGCTCACTTCCTTAGGCGCATCTCCCAGCTAGTTTTATTATTATTATTATTATTATTACTACTATTATTCAAGTCTGTTACTATTCCCTTATGTGAGAACACTGAGATCTGGGAAGGTTGTCCAAAGTCGCACAGCAAGTGGCCAGTGAGGAGCAGATCGGAGCCAGACTTGTTGATGGAGCCCCAGAAAGGCCATGCTGTGTCTTTTGGAAGCGTAGACCTAGCTCCAGTGACCACTGAAGAGCTGCCACATTAGGTTCTGCGGAGATTGTGGAGGAAACAGTCACCAGCTTATCTGTTCACATTTTTATGTGCTCTCAGAGCTACAGGTCCTGATCGCAGGCACCTGTTATGTCCAATAACATACTGATGGGTCATGTGTTTTAACCTTGCCTTGAGGGGACTGGGTCTTCTCACTGTTTAAGGGGAGCTGCCTGGATGATCCTTTCTCAGTTTCTTCATCTTTTTCTTCAGTTGAGAAACTGGAAAAGAGACTTTCATTGAATTAGCTTATAAGTTTATAACTGACAGAGACAATTAAGTGATTGTAAAGTTATGTTTTTCTTTAAATTTTTTTTTTTCTGAGTTGGAGTCTCACTTTGTTGCCTAGTCTGGAGTACAGTGGCACACTCACAGCTACCACAGCCTTGACCTGTGGGGTTCAGGTGGTCATTCTGCTTCAACTTTCCAAATAGCTGAAACTATAGGCATGCACCATCATGCCTGGCTAATTTTTTTTATATGTTGTAGAGAAGAGTTCTCACCAAGTTGCCTGAGCTGGTCTCGAACCGCTGGGCTCAGGCACTCCTCCCACCTTGACCTCCCAAAAGTGCTGGGATTACAGGTATGAGCTGCCATGTCCATCTCTTTGAACTTTTGATGCCTAGCTCTGTTTCTATATTTTTATTCTCTTTGGCACACTTTATGTACAATTTTATCACAACTTTCAAGTGAAACAATCTGTAGTGGGCCTGGGAGAGCTACTAAGCTGTTGTCTACATTCTAATTTTTTTCATTGTGGGTTTCCTTGGTTGCTTACCAAAATAATGTGCTTGTACTGGACTATTTGTACTCATGCAAGGAATAAATAATTGGAGACTTTTCTTGAGGGATCGCAAGAAGTTCAGTTTTTACAGCTTGAGTCAAAACCTTTTTTTCTTGTCATTTCATATATACCTTTCTATGCAAAATCATTTCAGAAGATGCTTGAGTTTGCCCAAATTACTCCCTTAAACTCAAAGTTTAAACAGGGAAAACATATTGTTTAGCACATTAAAGGGACAAGTAAATTTTATTCCAAGAGCACTCTTGATTCTTTTTCTCGCTGTGTTGGTTGGAATCTGCTTCTTAAAGTCATTTTTTTCTCTTACTCTCTTGAGAAAATACAATATTATCTAGCAGGGTAGTTGCTGAAATTCTGACATCTTGATAGTTGCCGTTCCTTTTATTGTGGCAGTTGCATGACAGTGTATGGGGTTGTCTGTGACTCATATGACTATAAACACCTTTTTGGTTCTGCTTGGTGCATTAAAAATTGCTATAATAAATTAATATGCAGTTTTTATCCTTTGACTTTTTCCTATTAGTAGGCCCTTTAAAAACGTTAACCTTCCTGCAGCTTAACCACTGAATGGGCTGGGCTGATTCTTGTTAGTTTTGTGAATGATTTCTGTACTTCTCCCTTTGCGAAGGTATCGGGAGAAAAGTCTTCAGAAATGCTTCTATGCTTTTCTGAGTGGTTGCTTATTGATTTACTCTGGTCACGTATTAAACTGACACACATTATGTATTTGTCAGAATATGCATGTTGTGGGCTGAAAATGGTCCCTTTAATATAAATTGTTTAATTTTGAGCTAATTTTATGGCAGAATTTTCAGTTGAAGGGACTCAGCCTTCTTCAGTGTTAGTTTCTGGACCTTCTGGCTACTCTGGCTGTTGAGCAGCCCTACGTCCGGTCACTGCCTCAACAAGTGTTTGTCTGTCTGCTTTTCTTTGAAAGACTTGCATTGTGCTTTCTCACCTTTCATTATTGAGATTCACATGCAGGAATAGTGTGCCTAAAAGTGAAATGAAACCAGTCAAATCACCAAAAGCTGTGAACTGGGGAATAGTTCATTTAAAGTTTTATCCTTCTGACCATAGTTTAATGGTTTTGTAGTTACAAAAAAGTCATCTATCATCGTACCACTTACCTTACAGATTTAAAGTTTTCTGTTTTCTTCCGATTGTTTACCATTTACATATTTTTTCACATGATTGTAATTATAACAGATATAATTTTTATAACAAATAATACATGTATGATGACTTCTTTAGGTATATATATAAATTCTAAGTAGTTGGTGGGGTGTTTCTGGATTGATACTGTGTGGGTTTGCCTTAATAAAAGAGTATTGAAATTAATATTATTCATATTGAAAGAGTATTAAACTGGAAGTTAGATGTGCTTATTCTCATACTGTGACCTTGGGCAAGTTACTTATCTTCTCTTTTTCTGTCACTTGTAAATGAGGATACTGCTGTTTCCTCAGTCAACTTCTCAGGGTATCTAAGAGAAATCAAATGAAATAAGGTGAAAGAACCTTGAATAGTGTATATAGGACTATACAAAATGCAAGTTATAGCTGCAAATGTATTTGCATGTCAGCAATTGTATGCTAATGTCTTGAAGCACATTTCTTTTGTGGAAAGTTAAATAATACTTTCCTTAAATCCCTTCTCTTGTTGAAATTTCTTTACAATATAACACAAAGGTCAGTTTCAACTCAGTTTTAGACAAACAACCTCAAATTCTGAATTAGTGGATTTCAAATTCATGAAGCCCTTCTAAGTGTCTACCTAACTGCAATTTTTAGTTTTTTAAAAAATACATTTTTTTCTCTGTAGTGTATAAAAATGCTTGAAAAATATAACTTTATATGAGAACCAAATTCTATATTTGAGAATTTGATAATCAGACTTTTTTTTTAGGTTGCAGTGTTATTACCCAACCAGTTGGTAAGCTTCTTTTCTAAGACTATATATTAGTCAACCTTTTATTTTCTCTTGTTAATCCCCAAGGACCAACACCATGGCCTGGCAGTGTCCTTTGGTACCTCTTATGTTACTTAAAATTCTCAAGTATGGACAAATGAAGAAGAAAGAGGCAGATGGGTTGGTAGAAAAGCAAAGAGAGTGAGTTGACAAAGGAGAAAACAGCTGGATGATAGAAACCAGTACAGGATAGCAGTCATTCTCTCAGGTGCTGCCGGTAGGGTCTTCGATGAAGGTCCCAGGGCGGCAAGTAAGTTATTCACCTGAGTGTGCTTCTTCTGTTAACGCCAGCATTTTCCTCGAACTGAACCCTTTGCAAGCTGCTACGTCAGTTGACTAATGTACTGTACATAACTCTTACATATTTTCATATGTGACCCTCATCAGGAATAGGTATTAAGTTAGATGACCCTTGTTTTGTGTTTATTTTGGTTGTGGAAGCTTGAATTTTTGGATTACAGGCTTCATATGAAAGTAGCTTTTTCACCTACCAACAAATGTTTTTTCTTGTTCACTTGTCAGGATGGAAAGACTGCTCGACGCTTAGCAGTGGTCCTCAAATGCATGGAGGGATGCCTGCTTTATTATTATTATTTTTTGAGTTGGATTCTCACTCTGTTGCCCAGACTGGAGTATAGTGGCATGTTCCCTGCCACCGCAGCCTCGATATGGTGGGCTCTGGCGATCCTTCCATCTCAATCTTCCAAGTAGCTGGAACTACAGGCACGTGTTACCATACCCGGCTAATTTTTGATTTATTGTAGAGACGAGATCTCGCCAAATTGCCCAGGTGGGTCTCAAACCCATGGGCTCAGGCAGTCCACTTGCTTCGGCCTCCCAAAGTGCTGGGATTACAGGATGCCTGCTTTAACACCAAGCTCTGGTCTTTCATATCCTTCATTTCTGAATTAATGATGGGGTCTCCCCTCAGGTCGTGGTGGAGAGCAGATCGACCCAAGACTAAGGTTGTTTCTCTTCCAAATTCTGGCTGATGACATCAGGAGGCATTTTTTGCTTAACTGGCAATATAGTCAGTCATCTATCTTTATAATGAAGAAAATATTATCCATAATTTTTAACTTACTATATGTAAATTTTCACTTTTTCTGTCACAAGTGGACATTTCAGTATTATTTTTAAATTTTAATTTTAATTTAAAAAATTTTTTAATGTTTTTATTTTTTGAGTCGGGGACTCACTCTGTCACCCAGACTGGAGTGCAGAGGCATGATCACTGCTCACTGCAGCCACCCACTCCTGGGCTCAAGTGATTCTCCCTCCTCCACCTCCTTAAGATTATAGGCCTGAGCCACCATGCCTCGCCACAAGTGGACTTTTCTGTATCCTTCATTAGACTGTTCTTTTTTTTTGAGTTGAAGTATCATTCTGTTGCCCAGGCTGGAGTACAGTGGCGTGCTCACGGCTACTACAGCCTTGTCCTGCTGGGCTCAGGCGATCCTTCTGCCTCAGCCTTCCAAGGAGCTGGAACTATAGGCATGTGCCATCACGTCCCGCTAATTTTTTTTTTTTGAATTTATTGTAGAGATGAGACCTCGCCAATTTGCCCAGTCTGGTCTCGAATCTGTGGGCTCAGGCAATCCTTCCACCTCGGCCTCCCAAAGTGCTGGAATTATAGGCGTGAGTCTCTGCGCTGGGCCTCATTAGACTGTTCTTGAAGTTAAGGCCAGAGCTGTTACTCATGCTAGTGGATTCTAACACAGAGTCCAAAGTGAATGTAAAGTCTGTGCAATATGGATGTACCCTATTCCCATGTTTTTTAGTATAAAAATTGAATGCCTGGTACAGCTAAAGAATTGCGGTGGCATTGAAGAGTTCATTCTAAATTTACAGTGGCATAGTAATGGTTTGCTAGTTAGGCCTAATATCCTTTACGAATTCTTCTCTGTAGGCCATTTTAGAGGAAAAAAATCTGTATTTGTAATGAAGTTTCTTACTCTTGCTTATTGCCATCATATACTTATTATGTGAACATAAAGATCATTGGATTTGGTGTCAAAAGATCTGGGTTTGCAATTTTGCCAATTGAGTACTGTGTGGGAGAGTATAAGCCACAGTTTTGCACTGTTGGTGGTTAACTGGTTCACTCTTTCTGGAATGTAATTTGTGATATTCATCAGAACAGAAGTGTTTGTTGACTTAGAAACCACACTTCCAGATTTTATATTAAGGAGATAATAGGATAAGTTCAGAAATACATGTAGAAAAATATGTGTGTAATGACATTCATAGCAATGTTTATGACAGTAGAAAATTTCTAACAACTCAAATGTCTACCAGAAAGGAAATTGGATAGATAAATAGAAATGGCATATCTGTATGCTGAGATAACATAGCTGTTAAAAATGAGCATATGTTTATAGATACAGGAAAGAATATTAAGCATATTAAGCTTATTATTAAGCATATTAAGTGATTAAAGCATATTAAGTGATTATTAGGTGATTAAAGCCAGTTGTAAAGCATAGCATAATTGTGTTCATGCAGAATGGTGTATGTATTTTTTATTTTATTTTATTTTTGAGTTGGAGTCTCACTCCGTCACCCAGACTGGAGTGCAGTGGCCGCTCCCAGCCTCCGCAGCTTCGACCTGCTAGGCTCCGGCAATCCTTCCGCCTCAGCCTTCCAAGTAGCTGGAACTACAGGTGTACACTACCACGCCCGGCTAATTTTTGATTTATTGTAGAGATTGGTCTCACCAAGTTGCCCAGGCGGGTCTCAAACCCGCAGGCTCAGGCAGTTCACTCACCTCGGCCTCCCAAAGCACGGGATTACAGGCTGAGCCACCGAGCCCGACTGTTTTTTTAATGTGTATAGTTATTTAGCTTTTTTTGGCATAAGCTTATATAGCTTATTATTTTTATGATTCATTTTACTTATTTGAAATGGAGTCTCACTGTGTTGCCCAGGCTGGTCTCAACTTTGTGGGCTCCCTTGATACTCCAAGTAGCTGATACTGCATGTGCCACCACACTTAGCTGGTTTAAGTTTTAAAACTCATTTTGAAATAATTTAGATTCACAGAAGGTTACAAAAAAATATACAGGGAGGTTGGTTACTAGCATCCTTTACTCAGTTTCCCCCAACCTTAACATCATGTATAATACACTACAGTATCAAAACCAGGAAACCGAGCAATCCCCAGAGCTTATTGAGATTTCAGCAGTTAGTTATGCATGCATGACTTATGTCTGTGTGTGACTCTGTAATGTTTTTGTCACATGTGTGGATTCACCTGACTGACACCACAATGGAGACACCATGCCGTCCCTTCGTAGCCACACTCTGCCTCTCCCTCAGCCCTAGCCACTGGGGGCTGCTAATCATTCTTCCGTCTCTTGCTGTATTTCAGGAATGTCATATTAATGGAATTACACAATATGTAACTTTCTGAGATTGTTTTTTTTGCACTCAGCATAGTGTTCTTGAGATCCATTGATGCCGCTAGGGGGCCTCAGTAGTGTTTTCCTTTTTAATTGTTAAGCAGTCTTCTATGTTGTGGCCGCCCAGAATTTGTTTAGACAGTTACCTTTTGAGGGATATTTGGTTTGTTTCCACTTTTTGCCTATGATGAGTAAAGCTGCTGTGAACATTTGTGTATAAGTTTTGTTTTGTTTTGTTTTTTTGAAGCTGAGTCTTAACTCTGTGGTCTAGGCTGGAATGCAGCGGCCTTGACCTGCTGGGTTCAGCTATCCTTTCGCCTCAGCCTTCATGCCGCTGGGACCACAGGTGCACACCACCACACTTGGCTAATTTTTTTTGATTTAGTGTAGAGATGAGGTCTCGCCAAGTTGCCCATGCTGGTCTTGAAGCCCTGGGCTCAACCAGTCCTCTCGCCTCAGCCTCCCAAAGTGCTGGGATTACAGGGCGTGAGCTTGTATATGCGCCCAGCTTGTGTACAAGTTTTTGAGTGAACACAAGCTTTCATTTCTTTGAGACAAATGCTCAAGAGTGCAATTGCTGGGCTGTATAGTAAGTGCATGTTTAGTTGTATATGAAGCTGCCAGGTGGCTTTCAGAGTGGCCGTGTCCTTTTACTTTTCCACCAGTGATGTGTGAGAGGCCAGTGTCTCTACGTCCTCACTAGCAGTTAATGTTGTCACTGTTTTTTATTTTGGAATTCTGATCTGTGTGAAGTGCTACCTCATGGTTTTGGTATGGTTCATTTTTATAATAATACAAAGTAAAGGCCATTTTCTCTTAAAAAAATAAAAATCTCCTAGATTTAAGTCTCTGTTCTGCCACTTATTATCAGTATTTTTCTCATAAGTGCTGTGATCTCATCTGTGGGATAGAAAGACTGCTGCTGTTCCTTTTTCACAAGATGCTTGTGAGTATCAGATGACATATAGTCAGAACCACATTGTAGAATATAAAGCATCACACAAATACAGGTTACTTAATACTGAGAAGTTTTGCTGGGTGAATAAGGAACATTGACTTCTTTTGTAATCTCTTGGGGTTATACCTGTATTAGAATGAAGCATTGATGTAAATAAAATCAAGGCAAACCACCTGCAACTGTTTGACACAGCTGCTTTGGTACTATTTCAAATTACCTAAACAATGTTTTATACTTCCCTCCTGCCCCTGGGTCACCTTGCTGCTACTGTCAGAGTTTTGTTAGTGTGTCTTGTTGAATTTGTGCTTAATGACTCTGTTGCATTTAGGATAAAATCCGGCCTCCTTAACATGGCATTACGAGTTTTTGCTCTCTCGCTGTTTTACTTGGCCAGTCTACTCTGTGGGTAGCTGCCTGCTCTGTGATAACTATGTCGTAATGCACGTTGGCGGGCTCAGCAGAGGTGGCATAGATACCTTGGTTATCTGAGTCATAACTGAGAAGTAGCTTGGCTGTATTATTGACATTTGTTGCTGGAATTCTGTGGTGGAAGCTCTATAAGCATGTGGAGGGTGTGAGGTTGAGGTTGAGGACAGCCTGTCCCTCGGGAGTCTCACCTTGTGAAGTTGAGGAAGAAGCTACCAGACTAAGGGAAGATGGCCCAGAAATGGCAGTGGCCGTGCTTAGGGCCTTCCTAACCCTTCCTTGCTGAACTGTCTTCAGGGAAGCCCAGTGAAGGGTCTTAAAATGGTGGGGAAACCTCTAGGCCTATTTCAGATTTTTTTGTGGTGTGTGTGTGTGCGTGTGTGTGTCAGAGAAAGAAAGAGAGAGAGAGAGAGAGAGAGAGAGAGAGAGATGCCGATTGAGTCTTGGGCATGGCTCTCCAGCCCCTTAGATTTCTTTGTTCATTGGGATGTCACAGCAAAACTGGCACAAAGAAGTGATAGATGCTTGAGGTGATGGAGATCCCAGCTGCCCTGATTTGATCACTACACATTGTATATGCGTATCAAAATATCACATGCACCTTGTCAATATGTATAGTTATTCTATATCAGTGAAAAACAAAACACAGCTGAGATTGCCATTCAGCGACTGTGTGTGTTGCTGCCAGAATGGTAGTGTGTTCAGGCTCTGAGGAGGCACCTGGATCCCCACGTGGTCGGGACTGCTTCAAGGCGGACCACACCTGCACGTGAGATCCCTGTGGTTGCCTGTCTGGAGTTGAGTTTGTTTAACAAGTGTCACTCAAAGGTGACTTGTTTTGAATGTTTGTTCTGAATCTTTCATTCTTTTTTTTTTTTTGAATTGGAGTCTTACTCTGTCGCCTAGGCGGAGGCGGGAGTGCAGCGGCACACTCATGGCCACCCCAGCGTCGACCTGCTGGACTCCGGCAATCCTTCTGCCTCAGCCTTCCAAGTAGCTGAAACTACAGGCGTGTGCTATCATGCCCAGCTAATTTTTTGGTTTTATTGTAGAGATGAGGTCTCGCCAAGGTGCCTGGGCTGGTCTCGAACCTGCGAGCTCAGGCAATCCACTTGTCTTGGCCTCCCAAAGTGCTGGGATTACAGGCTGAGCCACCGAGCCTGGTCAATCTTTCATTCTTGATGGTTGTCAGTGGACTTGGAGGTATGAATGCACACATCATGTTTGGTGCATACTCTGTGCTATTGATAGATGTAACTCTGAATTGGCAAGGGTGGATCCTGCCCTTTTGCTCCAGTTTTGTATGTTTTCCTTGCCCAAATCTTCCTTCAGAAATATGTGATTTCTATTAATAATTGTCATTGTGTTGGAAACGCTGGCATATTTTTGCAGTACCATTTTACTTGTATTTACTGCAAATGATGATCTGTTAGTTGCCTGCTGCCTGAACGTCTGAGCTCATTTGTTTGAAACAGCACCCGGTGTCGCTGTCTGTAACAGGCCGCAGGGGTTGCTGCTGCCTGGTTTCTCCCGCCCTCGAGGCTCTGATCAAGTGCATGGGAGTGAAGAGCGTTCTTCAGGTTCCAGGAGGACAGGAATTCTAGAACAGTGGTCAGAGGGTTGCTTTTGGCAGGGCTGTGCTTGGCTAGTTTCCTTCATACAGTGGAGAAATTACAGGCATCCTGCAGCAGACAGTGCATGATACTGAGCAGATGCTTACAAGTGTTTTCTTCTGGCCGGCTGCTATATGGGCATGGTGGGGGCTGCATGAGAGAGAGAAACAGTCCCTGTTCTCACGGGGCTTCTGCTCTGGGCACAGAGGGTACTTCTGCCCTGCAAGGGCATTGTTGAAGGAGGCTGCGGCAGTGGTGCTGCTTCAGATCATGGCCACGACAGAGAGATCCAGGCCTGGGGGACCTGATCACAGAAGGGCAGGTGCTGGCTGCCACGCCTTCAACAGGGTGTGCTGTTTTCTTTTTGAGTTGGAGTCTCACTTTGTCGCCCAGACTGGAGTGCAGTAGCCGCTCCCGGCCACTGCAGCCTTGACCTGCTGGGCTCCGGCGATCCTTCTACCTCCGCCTTCCAAGTAGCCGGAACTACAGGCGCACGCTACCACGCCCGGCTAATTTTTTGATTTATTGTAGAGATGAGGTCTCGCTTGCCCAGGCGGGTCTCGAACCCGCGGGCTCAGGCAATCCACTCATCTCAGCCTCCCAAAGCACGGGATTACAGGCTGAGCCACCGAGCCCGGCTAGGGTGTGCTGTTTTACATGTGAAAACATATCAGCGACTTTTAAAAAATATTTTAGTAGACTTGGCACGGTGGCTGACCCCTATAGCTCTAGCTACTTGAGAGGCTAAGGTAGGAGGATCACTTGAGCCCAGGAGGTTGAGGCTGCAGTGAGCTATGATCATGGTACTGTACTCCAGCTTGGGTGACAGAGCAAGATCTTGTCTCAAAAAAAAAATTTTTTTTTTAACGTAAAAAAGTAAACTTGAGGGGCAGATCTTGCCTTGAGGGCTAGAGATTAAAAAGTGTTTTTGTTTGTTCGTTTGTTTTTTATGGAGCAAGGAGAAATAATTTTGTTCTCTGATAATAAAATGTCTAACAATGGCATTACTCATTCATTAAGAGCATTTTATTTATTTATTTGAGACAGAGTCTTGCTCTGTCGCCCAGGCTGGAGTGCAGTGGCACAATCATGGCTCACTGGAGCCTTGAACTCCCAGCCTCAAGTGATTTCCCACCTTGGCCTCCTGCACCCAGCTAATTTTAAAACTTTTTTCGTGAAGATGAGTCTCATCATATTGCCTAGGCTGGTCTCTAACTCCTGGCCTTGAACGATCCTTCCAACCTGCCCCCCAAGGACTGGGATTACAGGCATGCGCCACCACGCCAGCCTCGTTCGTAAATGTTAGTGAACTGCCTGCTTGTACTAAGCTCAGAATAGTGTGATGAACAGGGTGTCCACCACTACGTGAGGGCCATAGACAGGTAGTGGGGCAGCCTCATATCCGTGTGTCCAGTTTTATGGTTGGAATACTTTTAGTACCGAGGACAGGCCTCTCATCTGGGCTTGGGTGATCAAAGAAGGCTTCCTGGAAGAAGGGATGTCCAGATCAGCTTCGCTGATACACATTGAAGTTAATCCCATTTTTAGGCTAATATTGTATTGAAAGAGAATGGGAGTCCTGTTGTGGTTTTGGTTTTGGGTGTGCCTTACACCCTCTATGGAGAGGAAATTGAGGGACTGGTTCTGTGCTCCAGCCTCTAGCTCTGTCGTTTGCCCCGTGTTGAGTAACCTCCACTCCCCAGAGCACGCCCGTGCTCTGTGCCTGCCGTGCCTCTGCAGAGCTAACTCCCTTTTGTCAGCCTGCCCGACTTCCTTGGCCCTTTAGGGCAGAGCTGTTACCTCCTCCAGGATGCTTTCCCTGATTCCTCCTAGGGGATGTTGAGTGCACCCCCTGTGACTTCATGCGCAGGGCTGGTCTTTATCCTCAACTCCCCTGTGCTGAAGAGGTACCTCTTCATCCTCCTGTATGGCTTGGAGGCAGAGGCAGTGTTTCTTACAGGGCCTGGCACGGCTCAGATACCCAGCCAGTGTTTGCTGAGTTAACTCATTGAGCAGCTTTAGAAGGTTACGGCCACATGCATGCAGTTGAAACTCTTGGCTCCCTCCATTTTCAGGAGAGTGCCTGGGCAACCCCCTCGGGTCCTCTCCTACTATGGGAGCTTTTCTGTCCTGTCAATAAATCCTGCTTTAAGAAAAAAAAAAAGAACGTGAAAGAGTGCTGTTGACTGAAGAAAGTGGAAGCACCAGTAAGAGAGATTCTATGCAAGTGTCTGGTTATTCATTTCCTGAGACTCCTTGGAATCCTTTGCACCTTAAACCTCTTTTACTCTTTGCCTGAGTGACCAGTAAACTGGGTAGCTCATAGTTTCCATTTCTTGCAAACTACTAATGTGCATTATTAAATCTGACCACAGTGATTTATTCGTTAGAAGTCTTTTGGTTATTAACAAAAATCAATTTGACTTAGCATTTGCTGGGAACAGGGGACTCCATGGTGGAGACAGGACTGTCTCATGAAATCCAAGGTGAGGAACAGGGCTGGGCTTCTGGAAGAACTGGTCCAAGAACTGGGTGACTGGCAGCAGCAGTCCCGAGGGGCCTTCCTGGTTATGTCTGCTTGCTTCTCCCTCGTTCCCTCCTTTCCTCCCTCCCTGGCTCCCTTCTTCCCTCACTCCCTGACTCCCTGTCATCCAGGCTGAAGTGCAGTGGCACAGTCATAGCCACCACAGCCTTGACCTGCTGAACTCAGGCGATCCTTCTGCCTCAGCCTTCCAAATAGCTGGAATTATAGGCACCTGCCATCACACCTGGCTAATTTTTAAATTTTTATTGTAAGCCAGGCTTGGTGGCTCAGCCTGTAATCCTGTGCTTTGGGAGGCCGAGGTGAGTGGACTGCCTGAGCCCACGGGTTCGAGACCCGCCTGGGCAACTTGGCGAGACCTCATCTCTACAATAAATCAAAATATTAGCCAGGCGTGGTAGCATGCGCCTGTAGTTCAGCTACTTGGAAGGCTGAGGTGGAAGGATCGCCGGAGCCCAGCAGGTCGAGGCTGCGGTGACCAGGAGCGTGCTGCTACACTCCAGTCTGGGCGACAGAGTGAGACTCCAACTCAAAAAAAAAAATTTTTTTTTATTGTAGAGATATGGTCTCGCCAAGTTGCTCAGGCCGGTCTCGAACCCCTGGGTTCAGTCAATCCTCTTGCCTCCTCCTCCCAAAGTTCTGGGGTTACAGGCATGAGCCCATGCCCAGACTATATCTGCTTCTTTCTGCAAAGCCCTTTAATCATCTTTCTTACTAGCTGGCTTTCTCTGCTTCTTAGTGAGTAAGGGATGGCTTCATAGCCCTAAATTTTGCAGCCAAGCTCCAGCCAAATGGAAAGCCTATCTCTCCATCTCAATTTCAAATTTCCCAAGACTGTCTACCCTTGACCCAGTCAGCTGTGGCCAGGGGCGAGGTCATGCGGCATATACCTGTCTGCCTCTACTCACCTCTGAAAAGGGAGTGGGAAAATAGGAGAGAGCTTGGCGAGACAGACAGTAGAGAGCCAGTGTAAGGCTAGCGGACACGAAATATCTAATGTAGTGATAAGCACCAGAGAGACCCATGAGCTACTGTAGGATCTGTTGTTGGTTATCATCAAAAAATGTCAATCTTAGATGAAACTTACAGATTTAACTTTGACGAGATTATATTTATCTTTAAAATATGCTTATAATTTGAGATTCTTAAGGTAATGGCATATTTACTTACACAGTTAGTGGGTCTCAGCTTTGTGTATTTTATGGTATTTCATTGGCATGATACCATCTTTAGTTGCTGGGAGACAGGTTCTAACTTCTGTCAAATGGAAATATAAGTTTATACAAAGCATTATTTTAACTTATTAATTAGGCAAAAGCATTTTGGAACCTGTAATAGCTATCATTTTTAAAGGTTTTATTTTGTTTTTGTCATAATAGTTTTACATATTTATAAGGTAACAGTGTGATGTTTTAACACATGTATACATTGAGTAATAATTAAATCAGGGTAAATAGCATTGATAGGGTGAGGGTGGAGGGATGGACGGGGAGGCGAGGGGATGGGTGGAGAAGCACAGTGCGCACTGGCAACCCAGAGATCCAAGTAATACATAGAATTGCAACACACACAGAGGTAATGAAAGAAAAGCTTATTTAAAAGTAAATTATAGAGAGAAGGAGAAGGGAGAGAGATTCGCCTCCTCAAAGTGGGGGAGGGGGCCAAAGCCAGGAAGTATGACAATAGCCATAGCTCAAAGAGCACGTGGCCACACCAGAGTCTAGCAAGACAGTGGCGGCTGGCTGCTTGTGATTGAGTCCCTTTAACCATTCTCCCCCCCTTTTGTTTTTTTTGAGTTGGAGTCTTACTCTGTGGCCCAGACTGGAGTGCGGTGGCCGCTCCCAACCACCGCAGCCTCGACCTGCTGGGCTCCAGCGATCCTTCCGCCTCAGCCTTCCAAGTAACTGGAACTACAGGCGCGCGCTACCACTCCTGGCTAATTTTTTTTTCTGATTTATTGTAGAGATGAGGTCTCGCCAAGTTGCCCAGGTGGGTCTTGAACCCGTGGGCTCAGGCAATCCACTCACCTCAGCCTCCCAAGGTGTGGGATTACAGGCTGAGCCACCGAGCCGGCTTAACCATTCCCCTTGATAGGGAAAGATCATTAAGGTGATTGGGTGGTGGTCTGCTCCACATCATCGCAAAGGGACAGGCAAACACAGGTACTGACATCAGGTGATGGACAGCAGGCAGATGGGTGGGTTAGTCACATGATTGCTGCCATGGTGGGGTTTATCTATGTCATGTAGGTCACAAAGGGCTGATTAGGTTAACTTGGGGAGTTTGGGCCTGGGGGGGGGGTTTCCTGCAAGAGACTTGTTAGACATTTGCAATTCACAAACTCCTTGACCAAAGGTGGTCACATTATCACTTCTATGACTTTGGCCAGCCAAAGGGTAATCTTTGGTCTTCAGCCTTGACAAGTAACCTAAAAGTTTACTAGAGATTTTTCTGTTAAACCATGAATTGAAAGGTTGGGCTGTTCTGGTCTTACGTCTGATGGAGATTT
>CAUYQG010264146.1:0-11581 GCA_963574415.1 Tarsius wallacei
TCCTCCCGCCTCAGCCTTCCAAGTAGCTGAACTACAGGCGCACACTACCACGCCCGGTTGATTTTTTTTTTTTTGATTTATTGTAGAGATGAGGTCTCGCTTGCCCAGGCGGGTCTCGAACCCGCGGGCTCAGGCAATCCATTCACCTCAGCCTCCCAAAGTGCTGGGATTACAGGTTGAGCCACCGAGCCCGGCTCAAAAAATGATTTTTTAAAAAAATTACTGGCTCAGTAATTATCATTATTATTATTATTTTTGAGTTGAAGGCTCACTCTATCACCCAGGCTGGAGTGCTGTGGCACACTCACGGCCACTGCAGCCTCAACCTGCTGGGCTCAGGTGATCCTTCTGCCTCAGCCTTTCTGGTAGCTGGAACTACAGGCATATATCACCACACGTGGCTAAGTTTTTGATTTATTGCAGAAATGTGGTCTCACCAAGTTGCCCAGGATGGTCTCGAACTCGTGGGCTCAGGCAATCCTCTCACCTTGGGCTCCCAAAGTGCTGGGATTACAGGCGTGAGCCACCACGCACAGCCAGTAATTAGTTTTTAAACCACTGGAAGAGCTAGCAGCCCCGCACCTGTGATCCAGGGCGGCATTAATTGCTGGCACTGAGCAGGAGCTGCTTGCTTGGGGACTGGGGGGGGGCGGGTTGTGTAGGCTTTCATTCCCCAGTCCCACCCTCTTCAATATCGGCAACGCCTTGGCCAAGTGCTGCTGCTGTCTGGGAGCTCACCAGCCCTGTTCGTCTAACCCCACTCCAGCCTCACTCGCTTTACCATACCCGCCTGTACTTATTTGAGTGCCTGAATCCAACCTCCAATGTATGATCGTTTCTGTGGTTGCTTAGAGATCTTTTTTTGGTATACTTTCTGCATCTTTCTTGTGGCCAAAGAGTTTGCGAGGGCCAGATGGACATAAGCGAAGCCTTAGACACAGAGCAGGACAAAGTGAGAAGAGATGACTCATCAAAAAGCATTACTTCAACTTAATAGCCAATTGTGATGTGGAGGATAATGGAGAACTCTAAGGATTTGAGAGCAGGTCCGACTGGGGTTCCAGTCCTGTCCCTCTGTTGACCCAACATTTGCTTCTGCCTTTGTGAACCCAGCCAGGTAGTAGCAAAGCTCATGGGAGATGAATGAGAACTAAGACATTGTGAGGGAAAAGGCTCCCCCTAGTACATGCTCAGAAGTCTCCCCCATAGCTCTGTCCTTTGCATGTTTGAGCTGAGCTGATTATGTGTTGTGAGCCGTGATCTTTGGCTATCTACTCGTTTGTGGCTGTCAAGGTTATCCTGGGGCAGAGAGAGAGGTGGGAGTTACACAGAATGTCCACTTGACGACAGTTTTCAGTATGTGGCGCCAACTAGAGTGAACAGAGCCGAAATAATGTCCTGGTTGGAAGTTAATAGCTTAGCCTGCCCAATTATTTGCTGGAAGAAAATGCCTGTTCCGTTGCCACAGATACCAGGCAAAACAAACCTACTGCTTGGGCCAGCCACTCAGAAGACATCACATTCTAATCTCTGTCTGTTCATCTAAACTGTTGTAAAGCCAGGAAAACTGTGTAAGTGGTTTGGGGGTAATATTTGTTTGTTTATTTCTTTAGAGACAGGGTCTTTCTCTGTCGCCCATGGTGGAGTGCAGTAGTGCGATCATGGCTCACTACAGCCTCGAATTCTTGGGTTCAACCGATACTCCCATCTCAGCCTCCCAAATAGCTGGGACTACAGGCACACGCCACCACATCAAGATCATTTATTAATATTTTTGGTTGGGAGAAGGTCTTACTATGTTGCCTAGGCTGGTCTCCAACTCTTGGCCTCAAGCAAGCCTCCTGCCTCAGCCTCCCCAAATCTTGGGATTAATAGGTACAAGCCGCTGCACCTGACCTTATTTATTTATTTTTGATACTGCTGTTGTGAACTATGAATCACTTTGCCACTCCCCTGTTTGCAATCTGCTTTAACTAAATCATCATGAAAGATTTCTTGAGTTTGCTTTACACTGGCATCTATCTGCACTCCCTATTGTAGGATCCTGATCAGGCTCAAGGCAAAGAGAAGGGGGGGGAGGGGAATGGATGGAACCTGCCATGACAGCCCTTTGCCTCTTTTTCTGCCTCCAACTTTCCCCTTCCTGTTCTCCACGAGGGTTCCTGTAGGAATGAAGGAACGTGAATGCATCAGAATAGACGATTCTATTGTCCTCTTCAGACAGCTACATTTCTAGTAGGTATGCGTCTCTATCTCTAGTTTTTCTATTTCTGAGATAAAAGGGAGGCAGCGATGAGGAAGACAGTGGAATGTAACGTCTGAGAACGAATCAACTCTTGCAAAAACTTTAAGGTAAATGTTTTTCTTTTTTATGACTAAGAACAAAAATCCAAACGTCAGTTCATTTGCAGGGTCATAAGTGTTGGATATTTTTCAAAAGAGAAATTACAACACTATGGAACATGCACTAGGTGTCCAGATTCCTGCCAGGCCCTGAACAAGAGTTATCTCATTTAATCTTCTTCATACCGCTGAATTAGGAGCCACTTTTATTTACCCATTCACAGCACTCACAGCGGGAGACCCTTCCTCTGAGACCATTTAGGATTTAGCCAAGTAGAATGCCTTCAGCATTAAAACTGGGAAGCTGTAGAATTAAGGTTCTGGTTTTTATCTAGGGCAATGACTTTGGGGAGAATTTTTTACTGGCCTCAGTTTCCTCATCTGTAAAATAAAGTGGTTGTGTTAGGTAATCTCAAAGATCCCTTTGGCAACTATCCAAATCAATATCTGTCAGTCACATCCAGGCCACTTTTGCCATCCATTGGTACAGTGAACTATAGGAAGTTAAAGGGTGACATGGGCAGGAGGCAAGGAGATTGCTGCATTATACACCGAGTGTTTTCCTAGCAGGAGCAGCTATTCCCACTGCCACATGCCCAGGCAGGTGGGAGAGCTAGGTGACTGCAGGAGTGAGATGGGAACAGGGCCCACCCATAACACATGTCATGTAGCTGCCACAGTGGGCCTTTTAGTGGGACCAGTTCCTAGTGTCTGTATCAACCCCCAATGTGCTCCACATTTTCAGCAGGTGAGCTCTAAGAACCCCTGTGTAATGTGACCAGACCTGCTCTTCCCTTGAATTACACTGACAGATACTTCCAGGAATCTTGCGGCAGCCTGAAGCTTTTGTTCTCTCTTCAGAGCAAGGAAGTGAGAGAGGGGGTTGGGTGGGAAGGGGAACTTTAATCCTTTGAATTATTTGAAATGATCTCAAATCTGAGATGTCAGGCTTTTTAAAAGACCCAGTGACTAGTCACTCCACCTATTGTAGATAATACTGTGTTGACAGTTCAAGTTATCTGAAGCTCTCTCTGTGAAATGGGAACCAACTTTTGCTTTTATTACTCTGGGAGTGTTAACTATCACATTACTCTTGGGCATGCAAACTAAGTTGTGTTTATTTCCTTATAGCTCATCATCATGAAAAGACACTCAGGTTTCTTCTGCCCTCATCTCATGCCCCCAAGTATGTCATTCTTGGTTTCGTGTGTGTGTGTGTGTGTGTGTGTGTGTGTGTGTGTGTATACTGTCAGATCACCAGAATCTGTCTCATCCAACGAACCTCACCATCAGTTATTTTTTTTGCTACTAATAACCTTCTACTTAGACATGTTGTGAGTGCATTTTTCATTATCTGTGTCCATATGTGCCCAGAGGTAGAGACAACACTGAAATGAAAAGAGGTGCCAGAGAAACAGGAAGAAAAATAAACCCAAGGACCAGATATCCTAAATGCTGTGGCTCCCAAGAACTGCTAGCGATTTGTGAGGCTATTCAGAAAAAAGAGCCACTTACTCTAGAAGGAATGAAGAAAGCTTGAGAAGAGAAGGGAGATCAGATCGAAACATTGGATGGAGGTGGCGGAGCGAGAGAAACTCGGCTCCAGTGAAAGGGATCCGTCATTCCATTCCAGAATGTAATTTGCTGAGATCCACCACTTGCATTTCGTATGTAAATGAGGAGGCTTCCCGGAGGCTGGGTTGGGCTGGGCTGGGCTGGGTGAGCTATGCTGGGCTGGGCTGAGCCTCTGAAAATAGTCAGCCCTGGGGAACCGCAGACGAGAGCGCCTTAGGAAACATCGCATCTCCAGCCAGCCTCGGAGAGGATGCCTAAGGCAGCAAAGCAGAGAATACAGGAGGATTGAAGGAGTTGGGGAAAGCAAGCCAGCCCTCTGGAGAAACTGTCGAAATTTGAGACTGGCAAGAGAAGTCAATTCAACCTCTCACACCTGTGCTTTCAGGGACTGATCACTCTGAATCCCTGAAGAGAAGAGATTCCTTCCTCAGGGAAGTGAAAAGAATGAACTTTTGCAGGTATTGCTTTTTTGCTTTCACTGTGCTCAGCGTGGTTGTGCTCGTGATACTCTACAATAGTCGGTTGAACCCGCCAAAAAGTTACGAGCAGCAGAACAGCTCCAGCGAAAGGTACTTTAGAATTGCTGCCTGTAGTCACGTCTTAGAAGACAAGTCAATCTTTTTGTGGAAAGAGACGTCGTTTTCACTTCTGGGCAGTGTCCCTTGCCAGGACTACCTGGTCCAGAATCACTATATCACAAGTCCCCTGTCAGAAGAAGAGGTTTCATTCCCTTTGGCCTATGTCATGGTCATTCATAAGGATTTTTATACTTTTGAAAGTCTCTTCAGGGCTATATATATGCCCCAAAATGTCTACTGTGTTCATGTGGACAAGAAAGCCCCGGCTGAATTTAAGGAATCTGTGCGGCAGTTACTGAGTTGCTTCCAAAATGCTTTTATTGCTTCAAAGGTAGAGTCTGTGGTTTATGCAGGAATTTCTAGACTCCAGGCTGACCTGAACTGTCTTAAAGATCTTGTCACCTCTGAGGTTCCCTGGAAGTATGTCATCAACACCTGTGGGCAAGATTTCCCCCTGAAAACCAACAGGGAAATAGTTCAGTATCTCAAAGGATTTAAAGGAAAAAATATTACCCCAGGGGTGCTACCTCCTGGTCATGCAATTAAGCGGACTAAATATGTCTATCGAGAACATATAGGCAAAGGTGGCTCTTTTGTAAAAAATACAAATATTCTGAAAACCTCACCTCCACATCAGCTGACCATCTACTTTGGCACTGCCTATGTGGCCCTTACCAGAGAGTTTGTCAACTTTGTTCTTTATGACAAAAGGGCCATTGATCTACTACAATGGTCAAAAGATACCTATAGTCCTGATGAACATTTCTGGGTGACACTCAACCGGATTCCAGGTAGGTACCAATCTCCATTCCCATTTCTTCTAGTTGATAGATGGAGTTTGCTCACATTCTATTCTCCCGGAGAACTGACTCATTTGAAATTATTTTAAAAAATTAAGTGCTTACAAAACTATTCATTTAGTTACTTTGTGTGACATTTTAGTGCTGGCTTTGCTGTCTTATAAGTATGTGAGATATGGTGATCTAAGAAATGCCGAGCTACAGTCACTCTGTCCGAACCACTTTGATGTATCACACAGTTGCTGACTTTTTGTTCAGTCTTTTGAATGAGCACTTTTCTTTTTTTTATTATTGTTATAAAGATGTAGGGTACAATTCAGGGTTGGGTATATAAACGTTGATTATGCAGCTAACCTTGTTGATGAGGTATGCCCCTCCCTCCCCTAGCAGTTTCCCCAACTGCCAGTCCCACCCCCTCTCCCCTGACGGTTTCCCACTACTGCCAGTCCCTTTCTTATAGTATTATAATTGTTCAAGGTCCACTTATGAGTGAGAACATACGGTACTCTGTTCTTTGTTTCTGTGATAGATCCTTAAGTATGATCGATTCCAAATCCATCCAAGTTGCTGCGAAGTCCATATGTTTGTCCTTCTTGATGGCTGCATAATATTGAATGAGCACTTTTCATAGTCCTTGATGAGCACAGCTATAACATAATGAGAATGATTTCTTTTAAAATAAGCATTCAGAACTGATGAGTTAAAATAGGTGATGTTCAGAGGGATGTTTTACACTATTTTGTTGATGCAGATCAAAGTTTATGGAGTTGTTATGGGAGCACATTTTTTTGGGGGGGGAGATGATGTCTCACTATTTTGCCCAGGTAGGTCTTGAACTCCTGGGCTCAAGGAATCCTCTTGACTCAGCCTCCCAAAATGCTGGGATTATAGGTGTGAGCTACCACGCCCAACAAGGGGATGCTGTTTTAAGTATCTTAAAAGTCTTTTTGGATGTTCACAAAAGGTCTGCTCTAGGATCTGAACAGGAGCCAGGTCTCAGATCCTTTCAGTTTAACAGACAAAGCCTGATATTTTAGCTAAGAAGAGTGGGTTAACAATGAGTTGAAACATACAGAGAGAGGGTTGAGCTGATCCAAAGAGAATTCTCAGTTTTTAAGTTACAGATTTGTAGTAGAATTTGTTTGCAGCCTCTTGCTTTCTATACTGTGAAGTCTTTGGTTGCTTATGATCATTTGAAAACGGGGTCCAAGGTAGAAAATAGCATTAAAAGTCTTTTTTTTTGGTTCGGGACTGGGTTTCTTTTCATAATTGTTTCCCAAGGGTGAGCTGTGACCTACAGCACCTCTTTCTGGTGATGTCCCAGTATACTTGTGTTCAGTATTATGCCAGCAACATTGTGGGTATCAGTCCTCTATGAAGGTGACCCTATGCTTGACATTCTTGAAATAACTTCCAGCTCTTATGTGTAGTATCATTATCGTTGGCACACTTTTGAGTGCTGTTTGAAGCGACTTTCATGTCTGAAAGTAGACTCAAAGCAGTAAGACAGAGTTAGGTCGTCAATAACTCGGCACTCCTAAGAACTAAACTTTAGTGGTGGTCACAGACATTTAGGAGCAGAAAGAGGATGGGCAAGGTGGCTGAGGACAGGGGCATATACAATCCCATGAATAGTTTATTTTCAGATATGATAAAATGTCTGGTCACCAAGGCTTGTAGGAGGGGGAGTGGACCAACATTTATCATAATGTGAATGTTAACCCTTTACTTACAAAGACCTATTTTAAACACATGTACATATTCTATGCTGGCATTTTATAATGTTTTTATTTACTGGAATGGTTTGTGCCAGCTTATTCCTTTTTTTTTTTTTTTTTTTTTTTTTTTTTTGAGTTGGAATCTCACTCTGTCACCCAAGCTGGAATGCAGTGGCATGATCATGGCTCACTGCAACCTCGACCTCCTGGGTTCAGGTGATCCTCCTGCCTCAGCCTCCCAAGTAGCTGGGACCACCGGGGACACTGTGCCTAATTAATCTTTTAATTTTGTAGAGATGAGGTCTTGCTTTGTTGCTCAGTCTGGCCTCGAACTCCTGGCCTCAAGTGATCCTCCCAAAGCGCTGGATTACATGCATGAGCCATTGTGCTCATTCAGCCGTCTTTTCTTTTCATCCAATGCCTCTTACTTTATGTTCCAGCAAATACTTGGAACACTTCTATAATTTTCATCTATTTTTTAATGGTTTTCTTGTGCTATCCTCTCATAAAGAATGACCTTGTTGCCAACCCTATTAACTCCTGGGATGCCCTTTCTGCCATCTCTATTTAACTCGTCTTCATCCTGTCTGGCCCACCTTGGGTGTTACTGCTTTGGAAGCCATCTCTGAGAAGCCCTGTCACAGATAGTTGGTGCTCCAACTCTGGGTTCTCCTGCACCCAATGCCACTGCTGCCAACATTGAACTGTAATTACCTGTTAACTGGCTGTCTCCTCAACCCAGCCTCCTTGGTATTTGAGCTCCTTAAGGGTGAGAAGTGTGATGTCATCTTTGTATTCCCTATCACTACTTTCACACGATCCTTTATCACCATGCACGTGCCTGATCTGAGGATGTGCAGCCTGTGGGATGGGTTGGGAGGAGCAGGTATGTGCTGGATAATTATGGGAAGATGGGAGGAACACATAAAAGTGTCCTGTGTTTGTGGTAAAGGATCATTTTTGATAGTAAGGATTAGAGAAGCAGTAGGTAAAGTATTGTTTGAAGATTTCATTCCACAACAGCCAGGCCAACAAAAGATATTAGTAAATAATGGACAGAGAGAGACCTGGTAGAATTAGCAAGTTCCAGAGTTCCAGATAAAATGCTAATGGGATAGAGTCCCTCTTTAGAAAATCTGGTTCCCACGTAGCCAACCTGGGCCCATAATGCAGTCAGATTCTGATGCCAAAAGAAAGCATCGTGTGTGGGCAGTGTGTATAGATGCCTCCACTTAGTTTCTGCCTTACTTGCACCTGGTTTGAGCTTCCCCATACCTGGCACCTTTACCCCTGCTGTTAATCCCATTCTTGGGCTGCTCACAGTTCATGCTGTGGGCTTCTTCTGACTTAATTTGATCTAGAGAGCTTCTTAGTTGCTGGTTTAGATAAAAAGAAGATTATAAGAATATGAAAGAGTAAGAAAAGACAATAGAAAGAAACTTAAAACATCTCTCCAGGTGTAGCTCAGAGCAAATGTAAACACTGAGCTATTTAGAAAGTTTGTGTTCTCTACACAAAGGTTACAGGGTCTTAAATCTGGGCATGGCTGGATCTGTCCCAATCTTTTTTAAAGTATGTATTGTGTTCTCTGTACATCAGCCCAGATTTAGAATTCAGTTTCTAGAACCACAAAGGATGCATTCACTCATGCTGATTGAACTGATGACTGAGAATTATAAAAATTGATGGACTGGTAGAATCTTGTCTTAATGAATGTCACCAGGACATTCAGATCTACAATAATGCTATTTTTTGTGGTCAGAGGACAATCTGCACTGGCATTTGTTTTGTGGAATGGAGATAAATTCTGATTGAAAGAGAAATTCCACAAAACAGATACCTCCATGGGCTCCTAGCCACTTAACAGTTTTAAAATAATATTTTTATATGGCCAAATAACATTAAATATACATCATAAATGTGAACATGATTTTCAAAATATTGCATTAGTGATGTGGGCCTTGTTTGGCTTGTTTTAAAACTCTTTGGTAAAGGGCTCTAGGCTCTTCCTGGGTCAGTAATTTAGGTAGGATCACAGGGGACGATTTATAATCTACAATATATCCTGGCTCTTGAGGACTGACACTGATGAGTCTAAATCATAAGATGCTGAACTCCTAGAAGAGAAACCTTAGACAAGTTCTAGGGTATTTATATAATTAAACAGTGCTGAAGCTATAGCCATTTGTAGAATCATTTGTGAAATTTCCAGCCATTGGCTCTGCTGTAATATTTGAGATCAACTTCTTCATTGGGTAATCTGTACCCAAATATTTTGCCTCTTACCCTAAGAAGGAAGCAATTGGGAAAACTACTCTTAATTAGCTCTTAATTTCTAATCTGTAGAACAACATTATAAAAGACAAAAAAAATTGAATTAAATTATATAAGAATATTTCATTAATTACAATTATGATTGGTGAACATCCAAAACATTCTCAAAGCGGAACTTAATGTGAATTTAATTCCAGCAGAAAGGACTCAACATAGCTACTGGCAAGATTTTTCCAACTCTCTTGGTCTCCCATCATTCTTTACCAATTGTATAAGATAAAGTTATTCTACAAACAGCAGTTATCTTTTTTTTAAAACCAAAACATAGTATTGCATTGTAATGACTTTTTAAAACAATAAAATGCTAATTGTATATCAAAGCTATATATAATTGATATATTTATATACCAATGTACATAATACAATGATCAGTATACAAGGGAAGATCCCCCCCAAAAAAACAATTATTTTTTGGAGAGTGAACTGCTTGTAGTACAAGCTTCCCCTGCTAGCTAAGTGTTCTAGGAATCCATCGAAATCAGTGTACCTGCGTTTGGCTTCAGTTAATCTTTTTTTGGAGTTTTTTTCGATGTGTTTGCCCATTTCATGATGGGTCATTTATGAGTGCACCTGCCCACACTGCACTGAGTGTTCAGCAGTTTTTTAATGCAAAACAGCATGACCTCCATACTCTACCCTCCCTATTCACCCAGTCTCTCCCCAAGCAACTTTTGTTGTTTGTTTCCCCAGATAAAAAAGTCCTCAAACATTTTGCCAATGTGAAAGAGATGAAACAAAAAACAGCGGAATCACTAAAAGGCATCAAAACTGATGAGTTCAAAAACTGTTTTGAGGCCAGGCGTGGTGGCTCAAGCCTGTAGTCCCAGCACTTTGGGAGGCCGAGGCAAGAGGATTGCCTGAGCTCAGGGGTTTGAGACCAGTCTAGGCAGCTTGGTGAGACTTCATCTCTACAATAAATTTTTTAAAAAGCCAGGTGTGGTAGCACGTGCCAGTAGTTCCAGCTACTTGAAAGGCTGAGGTGGAAGGATCGCCTGAGCGCGGCAGGTCAAGGCTGCGGACGCTGTGAGTGTGCCACCGCCCTTCAGCCTGGGCAACAGAGTGAGACTCCAACTCTAAAAGAAATAAACAGTTTTGAGCAGTGGGAAAAGCGCCTCAATAGGTGTATTGCATCAAATGGGGAGTACTTTGAAGGTGACTGAAGTTTAAATATGTAAGAATAAATACACAATTTTTTATAATTCCAGATTTTTGGGGTCCCTCTCATATACTCAATGTCTAAATTATCTCTTTAACATAAATATCTATCCCCTGTTTCTTTTTACATGATACAAAAGCATCTCTTTCCATCTTCCTTTGAATCTACATGATATTATGAAAAGGGCTTTGGAGCAACACAAACATGGTTTAAGTCTTCCTCCCAATATTTGCTAACTGTGTGATACTGGCATTAGTTTATACATGGCCTCAGTTTACTCATCTGTGATGATGGGGATAATAAATACAGTAGCACTTAGTTTCTACAGAAATTATGAATATTAAATAAGGTGATATATATAGTACAGGAGTTCCTAGACTTGAGCATGCCTCAGAAGCCCTTGCAGGGCCTGTTAAAACACAGATTGCTAGGCCCCATCCTCAGAGTTTCTTATTCATCAGGTCTGAATCTGGGCCTAGCAGTTGTATTTCTAACAATTTCTTGGGTAATACTGAAGCTTCTTATTTGGGAGTCATACTTTGAGTACTGCAGACATAGACCATCTTTTACAGAGACTGGCACAATCATAGATTTGCAGCAAATGCTAGTTTTGTCCATTTCTATGTAGAGATCCTCTTTGAGAAAAAAAGGCAACCACCAGTAAAAATGAAGACGTGTTTATGAAAGAAAAACTTCATGGTGTTGATTGAATATGGTGGACTTTTTGAAATGGTGTGCAAATGACCGACGTTTGAGAAGCACTCATATTGAGGAAATATCATGGACTTTAGAGTGAGACAAACTTGATGATGATTTTAGCTTTATCTCTTATTACCTTCATGACCGTATATAACCCAAATCTCAAACTCCTCATTTTGTACAGTTATAAAAGTAATGGCTGCTTAGTAATATTGTTTTGAGAATTAAATTTTGTCAGGCTCGGTGGCTCAGCCTGTAATCCCGCGCCTTGGGAGGCTGAGGTGAGTGGATTGCCTGAGCCCGCGGGTTCGAGAGCCGCCTGGGCAACTTGGCGAGACCTCATCTCTACAATAAATCAAAAAACCAGCCGGGCGTGGT
>CAUYQG010264148.1:0-11315 GCA_963574415.1 Tarsius wallacei
GCTTGCTTGTAGTTCTGGCTACTTGGAAGGCTGAGGTGGAAGGATCGCTGGAGCCCAGCAGGTCGAGGCTGCGGTGACCAGAAGTATGCCACTGCACCCCAGTCTGGGCGACAGAGTGAGACTCCAACTCAAAAAAAAAAATTGGTCAGGCATGGTTGTGCCTGCCTACAGTCCCAGATACTTGGGATGCTGAGGTGGAAGAATTGCCTGAATCCAGAAGGTTGAGGCTGCTATGAGCTGTGATTATCATGATCATGCCACTGTACTCCAGCCTGGGTGACAGAGTGATACCCTGACTTAAATACAATCAAACAAAAAAGAATAACATACTTAGAAATAAATCTGACACAAGATGTACAAAACTTGTAGGTTAAAAACTACAAAACATTGTTGAAAGATATGAAAGAAGTCTGAATATATGGGAAAAGATCTCATATCCACAAAATGGAAAACAACATTGTCAAATGGAAACTCTCCAAATTGACAGATTCAACATAACTTCTATCAGAACCCCACCTGGCCTCTGTGTAGAAAGTGACAAGATGATTCTAAATTTTACCTGTAATTGAAAAGGACTCAGAATATCCACAATAATCTTGAAAAATAAGAGCAAATTTGGAGGAATTTACATCCTGATTTCTAAACTTAACTACAAGCAAAAATAATCAAAATAGTGTGATATAGGCATAAGGGAAAACACAGATCAATGGAATAGAATTGAAAGTCCAGAAATAAGGCCGGGCTCGGTGGCTCAGCCTGTAATCCCAGCGCTTTGGGAGGCCGAGGTGAGTGAATTGCCTGAGCCCGCGGGTTCGAGACCCGCCTGGGCAACTTGGCGAGACCTCATCTCTACAATAAATAAAAAATTAGCTGGGCGTGATAGCACGTGCCTGTAGTTCCAGCTACTTGGAAGACTGGGTGGGTGACAGAGTGAGACTCCAACTCAAAATAAAAAAAAAAAGAAAGTCCAGAAGTAAACCCATGTCTATGGTAAACTGCTGTTCAACATGGGTGTCACGCCATTCCATAAGAAAATCCATTGCCAATTTGGCAATGGATTCTTAGGACACTAAAAACATGAGGAGCAATAGAAAAAAATAGAAAATTTGACTTTTATCAAATTAAAAAACTTTTGTGATTTAAAGGACAGTGCCAAGAAAGTGGTGACAAACCTCAGAATGGGAGAAAATATTTGAAAATTATATATTTGATTATGTTTTTGTATCTCAAATATACAAAGAACTTTTATAACTCAAAAATAGCCCAATCAAAAACTGGGCAAAATACTTCAATAGACATTTCTGCAAAGAAGATATGCAAATGATCAATAAGTACATGAAAAAATCCTCAAATTCATTAGTTACTGGGGAAATGGGATTCATTTGAAATATCACTTCACACCCACTAGAATAAAAAGTCAGATAATGACAAGTGGTGGTGAAAACGTAAAGAAATCAGAACCCTCATACACTGTTAACAGGAATGTAAACTAGTGCACCACTTTGGAAAATGGTCAGCATTAAACCTAGAATTACAAAAGATACAGCCATTACACTTCTAGGTATATATGCAAGAAAAATGAAAATGTGTCCACTCAAAACTTGTACACAAATGTTTATAGACGCATTATACATAATAGATTAATGTGCCCAACAATTGGTGAACAAGTAAACAAAAAGGGGTATACAATGGAATATAATTCAGAAAGGAATGTTATTCAGCAATAAAAGGAATGAAGTACTGATAGATGCTACAACAAGGATGAACCTCAAAAACATTGTTAATTCAAAGTAGCCAGACGTAAATGATCACAAAGGCCCAGAAAAGACATATTTATAAATACAGAAAAGCAGATTAGTGATTGCCTGGGGTTGAAGTTTGGAGTGGGAATAATTACAAAGGTCATAGGGGAACTTTTTGGGATGATAGCAATATTCTAATATAATTGTTGTGATAGCTGCATAACTCTATAAAGTTACTATAAAGTTCACTCTACTTTTATTTATTTATTTATTTGAGTTGGCGGGGTGTCTCACTCTGTTTCCCAAGCTGGAACGCAGTGGCACAATCACAGCTCACTGCAGCCCTGACATTCTGGGACCAGGCGATCCTCCCTCCTCAGCTTCCTGAGTAGCTGGGACTACAGGTGCATGCCACCACATCTGGTGGACTTTTTTATTTTTGTTGTGCCAAGGTCTCACCACGTTGCGCATGCTGGTCTCGGATTCCTGGGCTCAAGGAATCCTCCTGCCTCAGCCTTCCAAAGTGCTGGGATTATGGGCATGAGCCATGGTGCCTGGCCCAAAGTTTACTTTATAGAGTTTTTAAAAACTCTATGAAGTATACTGAGTTGCATACTTATCATAGGTAAATTTTATGTTATACATACCTCAATAAAAGTAGGAAAACAGTAACTAGCAAAGGGTGGGGATAGGAGGTACAGATGAAACAAATTTGGCAATATGGATGTCATAGTTCATTTTTTGCTGCTGTAACAGAATACCTGATACTGAGCCATTGTAATAAACAGAAATATATTTTTCATAGTTATGGAGACTGGGAAATCCAAGATCAAGGTACTGGTATCTGGTGAAGGCCTTCTTGCTTCACCATAACATGACAGAAGGCATCACATAGTGAAAAGAGAGCGTGAGAGACAGAGAGGGGGCCAAATTCATTCTTTTATAAGGAATCCATTCTCTGATAATGCACTCCCTCCAGAGATAACAGCGTTAATCCATTTATGAGGGTGCAACCCTCATGGCATAATCCCTTTTTAACAGTTCCACCTCTTAAGTACCATTACAATGGTAATTAAATTTCAACATGAGTTTGGGAGGAGACAAATATTCAAACCATAGCAAGAAGTAATTATTCAAGCTGGGTGATAGATAAGGGAAGTTTGTATGGGTTGAATTGTGTCTCCCAAAACCCTGTACTTGTGAATGTGACTTTATTTGGAAATAGGATACTTGCAGATGTAATCAAACTAAGATAAAGTCATATTGGGCCCATACTGGTGGGCCCTAAATTCGATGACTATAGACCTGATAAAGAGAGGAAGATTTGAAGACACACACAGAGACACACAGAAAGAAGACAGCATGTAAAGATGAAGGTAGAGATTGGAGTTATGCTGCCATAAACCAAGGAATGCCAAGGATTGCTGGGAACTACCAGAAGCTAAGAAGAAGCAAGGATTCTTCCATAGACCTTTCATGGGGGGCACAACCCTGATGACACCTTGACTTTTGACTTCTAGCTTCCAGAACCATGAGAAAATGGATTTATGTTGTTCTTAGATTACTTAATCTGTGATAATTTGTTACAGCAGTCCTAAGAAATGACTACAGTTATCATTATACTATTACTTCTAATTTTGTGCATGTTTGAACTTTTTCTTAATAAAACTTTCCCCAAAAAACACCGTGCAAGTCAACTCATTGGCCTCCATATTGGGAGACATCGGAGAGTGGTAGGGACTGTGGCACACACCTACAGAGAACTCATGCTCTGTCTAAAGGGAGTCTCTCAGCTCTTATGATTATGACACTGTGTGGAATATGTACCTGGTGATGCCAGAGCTTTCAATTTGTTAAAAAAAAAACTGGGAATCCAAATTTTTACATGAGATTTCCTGAATTTGAAGTCTTTTTAACTAATTAAATATCTTAAGACATTTTTGCAGCTTTTCTTTCTTTCTTTTTTTTTTGAGTTGGAGCCTCACTCTGTCTCCCAGGCTGGAGTGCAGTGGCATGCTCACGGCCATTGAAGCCTCAACCTGCTGGGCTCCGGCGATCCTTCCGCCTCAGCCTTCCAAGTAGCCGGAACTACAGGTGTGCGCCACCATGCCCGGCTAATTTTTGATTTATTATAGAGATGAGGTCTTGACAAGTTGCCTTGGCGGGTCCCGAACCAGCGGGCTCATGCAATACATTCGCCTCAACCTCCCAAAGTGCTGGGATTACAGGCTGAGCCACCGAGCCTGGCCTGCAGCTTTTCATAGCAAGAATATAATAACAGCATGGAGAGAGTGAGAGAGAGAGAGAGAGAGAGAGAGAGAGAGAGAGTGTGAGAATTCTTTAAATCTCCTAATAAAAACTAGGATTAAAAAAATCCCCATTTTCACTCCCCTCCCACACAGACTCTGGGCCAACTAAGATTTTGGAGGTCTGGATTTGACCCTCAATTATGGATTTCTTAAGTGCCTATTGTATGTTAAGCACTTTGAAGGTGTTTTATAGGCTATATTTCACTTAATCATCATGAGATAGACATTATTCATGGAGAAATTTTTTACATGCAAAGAAACTTAGGCAAGGTGTTTGCAGGTGCTCTCTTTATTCCACCATAGTCAAAGAGCTATTTCAAAAGTCTCCCTGGGATCAAATAGGCCTGGATTCAAGTCTTAGCTCTCTAGTTAAATACTATATGTCTGTGGGCACCATACCCAGATTCTTCAAGTCTTGATTTTCTAGGACATAAAATGGGGATGATATCAGTGCTTAATGCATACTGTAATTAAATGGGACAGTGTATGTCATATACTTAGTCTATTTCCTATAAATGCAACTAGGAATTAATAGATGCAAGCTATCATTATTGTTATTGTAAAATACTATTGCCAGGTCCAAGAATTTATTTATTTAACCCTAACTTCCACCAGCACATTTATAATTAATTATTACAAAAATCTAACCAAGACCAAATTTTATTGGAAATTCCCCTATAAAGAGACCTTGTAAAAACAAAATGGTTATAACTATTGTTTGCTATGTATAAAAACAGTACACATGCTCTGCATAATGCCACGTTGCTGAGCTTAGTTGCCAGGGACAAGATTTCCTTTCCTCCACTATATGTTGGGACAGGAACTCTTTGTCCTTTCAGTGATTCCTGGTCTCTTGACAATTTCTTCTGGTCTGCTGAGCACATGGCAGCGGATGGCTACTGAGCTTTATGTTTTCCTCCCAGCTTAACGTTTTTAGAGCTGACTTTTGAGAGAAGAAAGAAGTCCCAGGACAGAATCTGATTGGTTCAATTGAAATTTGATGCCCAGCCCCTGAACCAATCAGCTGTGATCAGGGAGGGTCATCTCAGCAGGGCACTCTTGGGCACTGACTCTCTGAGAATCGGAGGTATGGGCTACCAGTGACTGACAGGGTCATTCTACTCTACAGGGTCATGCAGCCAGGCAAGAGTTGCTGGGATGTACCTGCATTTCAGGTTGATGTCAGAGATGACAACCATGGCCTGCTAGAGCATGCTACTGGTAAAGGTTGTTGATAATTTTTCTTCATATATGCCCCAAATTTATTAATGGTTATATCTTGGGATTAGGATTTCAGGATAAAAGAGAAAGACTTTCACTTTCTATACTTTTGTGTTATTTAAATTTTTTTCCTAAGATGTATTTTACTTTTTAAGAAGTTTTAGACTTACGGAAAACTTGAGAAGACAGTATGGAGAGTTCCTATATAATCTGTATCCAATTTCCCTATTATTAGCATTATTATTAGTATAATCCATTTGTTTACAATTAATGAACCAATGCTGATACATTGTTATTAACCAAAGTCTATCATATATTTATATTTTCTTAGTTTACCTAATTCCCTTTTTCTGTTCCAGGATTCCAGCCAGGACATCACATTATATTTGGTTATCACTCCTTAGGCTCCTCTTGTCTGTGACAGTTTCTTGTATGTTCCTTATTTTTGATAACCTTGACAGTTTTGAGAGGTATTGGTCAAGTATTTTATTTTATTATTATTTTTGAGTTGGAATCTCACTCTATTACCCAGACTGGAGTGCAGTGGCATGATCATGGCTCACTGCAGCCTTGACCTCTTGCGCTCAGGTGATTCTCCCACCTCAGCCTCCTGAGTAACTGGGACTATGGGTGTGCTACAACACCTGGCTAATTTATTGTAGCGTTGAAATCTCACTCTATTGCCTAGGTTGGTCTTGAACTTCTAGTCTCAAGCGATCCTTCTATCTTGGTCTTCCAAAGTGCTGGGATTACAGGTGTAAGCCACTTGCCTGGCTGGTCAAGTATTTTATAGGATGCTCCACTCTTTGATGTTTTTCTCATGATAAGTCTTGGTTACTGAGAAGGAGACTACAAGCATACTATCACTATGACTTTTGACTGTTGATAATGGCCTTGATCACCTGACTGATGTAGTGTTTGTCAGGTTTCTCCATTGTAAAGTTCCTCTTTCTCCCTCATTTCCATATTGTACACTTTGGAAGGAAGTCACTAGGTACAGTCTATGCCTAATGAATGGAGAATTTATGCTCCTCTCCCTTGAGGAGCAGAGTATCTATTACAATATAAATTATTTTGAATTCTCCTGTATGTTACTTTCCTAGGGCTGCCATAACAAGTTGGCATGTGGCCTAAAACAACAGAAAGTTGTTCTCTCACAGTTCTGGAAGTCAAGGTGTCTGCAGAGTCATGTTCCCTCTGAAAGGTCTAGGGAAGAATTCTTCCTTTTCTCTTTCACCTTCTGGTGGCCCCAGGTGATTCTTGGCATGTGGCAGCGTAACCCTAACTCTGCCTCCATCTTCATATAACCTTCTCTGTGTATCTCTAAGTCTTCCTCTTACAATGACACCCATTATTGGACTAGGGGCCTACTCTCAGTACAGTATGATATCTCAAGACCCTTAACTAATTGCATCTGGAAAGTCCCTATTTCCAAATAAGGTCACATCCTGAGGTTCCAGTGGATATGAATTTCGGGGGGACAATATTCAGTCCACTCTGTTTGGCATGGGAGATTTGTCTCTTTCCTGCCATTTGCTAATTTTTTCAATCATTTATTTATACCATTCTGGACTAATGGATATATTATATTTTATATTTTGGGTTATAATCCAGTAATCCTTTTTTCCCCCAAATTGTTTCACCTTTGGCCATCGGGAGCTCTTCAGGTGGCTCCTGTAACATGCCTTCATTAACTTTTTTTGAGCATTTCCTTGCTTACTTGCACTACAAGATGCTATAGGCTCATGTCATACATTTCCTGCCCCAGTCCTAGAATAAGCCTGATTCTTTTTATTGGAGAAGGGCACTGGAAGTTTTCATGGCTGCTAAGGTGTTATTTCTTTTAGACAGAGAAGAAAATATGCATTTTACTAACCTGCATATGCACACATATCTATAAATATTTCTATATGTAACATCTACATCTATATTAAGTTAAACATGTGCTCGTACCAATGCATCTGACTCTAATCCATTACTATCTGATTCATTCCAGCCTTTCATCTTGGTTATTTGGAAACTCTTACTCCAACAGTAAGAAAGTTGGCTTCCACTATCTGTCACCCATTTATTTGTTTCATTCCATTATCCTTGTATAGCAGTATCTGAATTGTTAACTTGTACCCACCATAGGACACAACTTTTTTTTTTGAGTTGGAGTCTCAGGCTGGAGTGCAGTGGCACGCTCATAGCCACCTCAGCCTTGACCTGCTGGGCTCAGGCGATCCTTCCACCTCAGCCTTCCAAGTAGCTGGAACTATAGGCGCCAGCACCATGGCCGGCTAATTTTTTGATTTATTGTAGAAATGAGGTCTCGCCAAGTTGTTCAGGCTAGTCTCAAACCCTTGGTCTCAGGCAATCCTCTCACCTTAGCCTCCCAAAGTGCTAGGATTACAGGCTTGACCCACTGTGCCAGGCCTAGGACACAACTTTATGAACTAGAGTACAGTGCTTATGTGCAGTTCCTTTTGCCTTTATTCTACAGAGTCCACTCATTCCAAAAATTTCCTCAAGTACCTTATCTCTTCCCCTCAGTCATCTGCAGTGAAGTTGTTGCATACATTCATACAATTAAATTATGTTAGTCTGCTTTCCTTTATAGAATTCCCCAACCTCTTAAATGAATTCTTAAAAATTTTTATATATTAAGGTTCTCTCTTTGTGCTGTACAGTTCTATAGGTTTTGACAAATGCAACAATGAATTTAATCCATCATTACAGTATCATACAGAATTTTACTACCCTAAAAATCTTGTGACTTCCCCAAAATCCCCTGTGCTTTGCCATTCATCCCTCCACCTGAACCCTTTGCATCCACTGATTATTTTATTGTCTCTATAATTTTGTGTTTCCCAGAATTCAGATAGTTGGAATCATACAATATGTAGCCTTTTCATACTAGCGTCTTTCACTTAGTAGTAAGTATTTAAGGTTCTTTCATGTTTTTTCATGGCTTGTTAGCTAATTTGTTTATGTTGCTGAAAAATATTCCATTGTATGGACGTACCACAGTTTGTCCATTCATCTAATTCAAAGACATCTTGGTTGCACCTGGGCATAGTGGCTCATGCTTGTAATCCCAGCACTTTGGGAAGCCAAGGTAGGAGGATTGCTTGAAGCCAGGAGTTCAAGACCAGCCTGGCCAACATAGCAAGACTCCCATCTTTACTCCCCGACAAAAAAATAGCTGGTCATACCGATAATCCCAGGTACTTGGGAAGTTGAGATGGAAGGACTGCTTGAGCCCAGGAGTTTGAGGCTGTAGTAAATTATGATCATGCCCCTCACTCTAGTCTTGGTGATAGAGAGAGACCCTGGCTAAAATAAAAAAACCCAAATCCAAAATAACCCACAAAGACATCTTGGCAATACTAAATAAAGCTGCTATGAACACGTACATGCAGGTTTTTGTGTGGAGTGTTGCTGATAATTGTGGAGGGCCTTGGATCCTGCTTTGACCCTTGCTGTTCACATTCTCAGCTGGTATATGAGAAACATCACTCTCAGACTCGCAGTTTTGTTTTATTTTAACACATATTTTTGAGTCGGGGTCTCACTTTGTCACCCAGGTGGAAGTGCTATGGCATGATACGAGCTCACTGCAGCCTCAAACTCCTGGGCTCAGGAGATCCTTCAGCCTGTCTCCCTAGTAGCTGGGGCTACAGGCACGCACCACACCTGGCTAATTTTTTGATTTTTTTATAGAGAAGAAGTTTTGCTATGTTGCCTAAGCTGGTCTCAAACTCCCAGGCTCAAGCAGTCCTCCCTCCTCAGCCTCCCAAAGTGTTGAGATTACAGGCGTGAGCCACAGCCGCCTGGCTGGCCAGCAGTTTTATAATGGTGATCTTGAGGTTCACAGAGAGACTATTTCTTTGGCTTGAAGAATCCTTCTTCTCCACTCCCAGCCCATGTCCTTGCTCAACTTGCCTATTCTTTTTTTTTGAGTTGGAGTCTCACTCTGTCTCCCAGACTGACTGGAGTGCAGCGGCCGCTCCCGGCCACCGCAGCCTCGACCTGCTGGGCTCCGGCGATCCTTCCGCCTCAGCCTTCCCAGTAGCTGGAACTACAGACGCGCGCTACCATGCCTGGCTAATTTTTTTTTTGATTTATTGTAGAGATGAGGTCTCGCCAAGTTGCCCAGGCGGGTCTCGAGCCCCTGGGCTCAGGCAACCCTCTTGCCTTGGCCTCCCAAAGTGCTGGGATTACAGGCTGAGCCACCACGCCCTACTTTATGAATTTATTATTAAGCCTGCTTACTTCTATCTATATTCTCGCTGCTTCAAGTGTGGGCTGCAAATGAGCAGCTCTGGCATCACCTGGGAACTGGAGGAAATGCAGAATCACAGGTTCCACACCAAACTTACTGAATCAGGATCATTTAAAACCATTTTAAAAGCTCCCTGGTGATTTGTGTGCACATTGAAGTTTGAGAAGTCTTCTATACCACTTTTGACATGTGCTTCCATTGTGATACAAGTTGCATTGTTTTGTAATAATTCATATCTATTTTCTCCTGCAGGTTGAATTCCTTGAGGTCAGGATCAGGGTTCATGCTCCATTGAGGAGCCAGCCCAGGCTGTAGCAACTGGAATGGAACCCAGATGTTTGTTTGACCCTCAGGGTTCTTCAGATCTGGGTCATAAGCCAGTGACAAGGAAAAAATTATAGAAGCGAGGTTCTTTTCTTTTCTTTTTTTGAGTTGGAGTCTCACTCGGTCGCCCAGGCTGGAATGCAGTGGCACACTCATGGCCAACCCAGCATTGACCCTCTGGGCTCCAGTGATCCTTCCGCCTCAGCCTTCCAAGTAGCTGGAACTACAGGCATGCACTACCATGACCGGCTAATTTTTTAAAAATGTATTGTAGAGATGAGGTCTCACCAACTTGCCTGGGCTGGTCTTGAACCCACAGACTCAGGCAATTTACTCGCCTCGGCCTCCCAAAGTGCTGGGATTATTGGAGGTTCTTTTCAAACATTATTTTACTTTATCCTCACAAATATATTGTTAAACAACACATAATCCCCTTAGGTTGGATTCCAATAAGAATCAAATAGATGGTCACCCCTTCAAGTCTCCTCCCACTGTGGGAGTTTTCTGTTTTCTCAGTAAATCCTACTTTCTCACACACATACACAAAAAGAATCAAATAGAAAAATGAACAAGTAAAAGGATGTTTATAAATTTAAAAAATAGAAAAATTCAATGTCTAACTATATGAAGTCATTAAAATAATATACAAATATGTATTTCTACATTAAAAATATAATATATACATTTTAATAATTTTTTGAAATTATAAATTTGAAATGAAATTTGCAAATTCAAATAATATAGAACTGTATGTAAGCATTAAAAGTAACAGTCTGACCCCCATCTATTGACTGATAGGCTTCTATCGTCCTAGAATTTCTAGTTCCCTTATAAAAAGTGAAGTAATGATGGCTCATAATATAAAATTTTATCATTGTTAAAACTATCCTTAAAATATTTCACATTTCATAAAGCTCATATATGTAGTCTTCATACAACTGTACATTACTTAGTAAGTCCAACTAGTTTTCCTACTTCAGGAAACAGATGACTTTTTTTTCAGTTTAGTATCAGTTTACATTTAGGGGTCAGACTGAAATATGTATACAAACATACATATATATATATACGTACATATACATACATGTATATCTCTTTTTGTCTATGTCTCTCTCTCTCTCTTTTTTTAATCTCCAGCCCTTTGAATTGAATTTGGGTCATTTAAGTTGAACTCTTTTTTTTTTCCTCCATAAAAATGAGAACATGGCCGGGCACAGTGGCTCACGCCAATAAGCCCAGCACTTTGGGAGGCTGAGGTGAGAGGATTTCCTGAGCCCATGGGTTCGAGATCAGCCTGGGCAACTTGGCAAGACCTCATCTCTACATTAAATCAAAAAACTAGCCAGGTGTGGTGGTACATGCCTGTAGCTCCAGCTACTTGGAAGACTGAGGCAGAAGGATCACCTGAGCCCAGCTGGTCAAGGCTGCGGTGGCCCTGGAGTGCCACTGCAC
>CAUYQG010264152.1:0-15432 GCA_963574415.1 Tarsius wallacei
TGAAAAACTGGTTGGATGGATTTACCACTTCCCGAGGTGGCCAAACTCCAGGAGGAACACGTTTGGAGGTGGGAGGCAAGTGTTTTGTTCTGGGCATGCTAAGCTTGAATTGCCAGTAGATTTCTAAGTGAAGATGTTGAATTTGGATCCAGGGTTGAGGGTGGAGATGCAATGTGGACGTTGTTGGCCAGGAGATGGTGTTTAGGGCCATGGTTCTGGCCAGGAAGAGAAGGAACAGATCTATCAATGCTCACAAATGTTCTTTCTTCTGGGGCATAGGTTTCCTTTTGTGCACTCATAAACACCACCTTCAGTGTTCTGGACCATGCATGTGAAAACAAAATCACCAAAGTTTCTCTGAAGGTAACGATCAGGGCTTTGTCATTGTGTTTTGAGTTTCAAGTATTTTGGGCACACGTAAAAAAAATTTGTAGAGATGAGATCACTATGTTGCCTAGGCTGGTCTTGATCCTCCTGCCTCAGCCTCTCCAAGTGCTGAGATTACAGGTGTGAGCTACTGTGCCTGACTTGTGTACACGTTGGATGCAGAAAGTCTTCTTTATAATTAATGGCAAGTGTCACTCTGGATTTTGGGTTAACATTTAGTTTTTTTTATGGTTGTAGAGTTTTGAAAATTAATATACAGTAAAAATCACCTTTTCGGGGGGAGCATATAGCTATAAGTTTTGCCACCTAACTAGATCAGTGAAACAATCACAACATTCCTTGCAGAGTACAGCTGAGAGCTTCACACCTGTGCTTAAACAAACACCCATGTGGTCCAAACTCACCGAGAAAGAGACATCCACCCTGGGCATGGTCTTGCTGGAGAGTGTGGAGAGCACAACATTGGCAGCTTTTCTGAAACCCTCAGGGAATGCCAGCCAGACTATTCAGACAGAATACTTAGGGAGGACCCCTCACAACAAGTTCACACCTGGTGGTGATCTTTTGAGGGGTGACTTTGGCAATGGGATTTTCCATGTTGATCCTTTCCCCACCCGTTTTAAAACTCTGATCTTACATCAAAGGAAGTCTAATCATATGAATGACCTTTTTCATTGATTGAGTGCTTGTCAAGGGCCAGGCACTGTGTCAAGGGTATGTCATTCATTTTTTCAGCAAATATTTGTTAATTGTCTACTATATGCTGGATTAAGGTTATGGTGGTCATTTGCTGTTTTCAGATATTTTCAGCTCCCCCTGTTGGGCCCATGGTAGGAGTGTACTTCTTGGTTACTGTGAAATCAGGTGGAATTTTGTGACAAGTTTGGGACAGTGAGTTGAGGGATAGAATAGTTGATGGTGTGAATTTTTTCAGAATGTTCTTTCCTTCTTCCATAATGATTGGCAGTGTTTCAGACCACAGCTGTTCCATCTGGCTGGGTTCCAGAGTAAGGATAACCTGGCTCCTCTTTGGCCCCAAGTCAATTCAGCATAGGTGTAAAGCATTAATGAGAAATAAATACTTATTATTTTTTAATCCACTGAAACTTGGGATTGTTTGTTACTGTGGCATGTCTGATTCTTTCCTGACTGATACATGCTTGATCAAATGACTAACTGGGAATAGGGGGCACTGTGGATCTTTTATAACAGTACCCCTCTCCTGGTAGTAGTTCCTGTATCAGCCACATAAACCCAAGAAGTTTCACCCCAATGGATGCCCAGAAGGCCAAGAGGTGGAAATAGAGTATTTGGTGGGCTCCCATCAGTAGTGAACAAAACTTGGCTTACACATTTTATATTCTAGTGAGTCAAGTCAGATGATACACAAGCAGACATCTGGTACACCAGATAGAGATATCACTGTTGAGAAAAATACAGCAGGCTGGGGAGGTTAGAGAGGGTCAGGATTAGGTGGGAGAGTTACTACTTTATATCGTGTGGTCAGAGGAAGTCTCACTGAGACAGAAATTCAGGAAGGAGAGCCCTGCAAATATCCAGAGAAAGAGCATGTGAGGGAGTACTCAGAAAGTTCAAGAAACAAAGAGGTGACCAGTGTAGTTGAAGTGGAGTAGAAGATGGTGAGAACAACAAGAGAAGGGGTCAGAAAAGACGAGGCAGATTTTATAGATAAATATAGAGATTTTGGATTTTATTTGCAATCATTAGCATTGGAAAATTTGGGAACAGCCATGGCATTATTGGACTTTTTTTTTTTTTAATTGAAGTCTCACTCTGTTGCTCAGGCTAGAGTGCAGAGGCATGATCACAGCTCACCACACTCTTGACCTGCTGGATTCAGACTTTCCTTTTGTCCCAACCTCCAGAGTAGTTTGGACTAAAGTCATGCACGACCTCTCCCAGCTGATTTTTTAATTTATTTTTTTATTAAAAAATGTTTGCTTTTTTATAGAGACAAGGTCTTGCTAAGTCACCCAGGCTGGTCTTGAACGCCCAAGCTCAGGTAGTCCTCTCACTTTGGCTTCCCAAAGTGTTGGGATTACAGATATGAGCCATCACACCCAGCCTTATCAGACTTATTTTTTAAAGATGATACTTTTGGTTTCATTGTCTATTTTATTTTCACAGAGAGCTAGTGGGGTAATACTGGATTCCTCATCTGGTGCAATCATCCCTCTGTCATTCATCAAGGGCCTCAAGACCTTCCCCATGATGAACTGACCTGTCTGTTCTTTCCTTTGCTGCAGATGAGTACACTTCTCGGACAGAAACCAAATCCAGGAGCTACATTCTGGGTGACCTTATGCAAACTTCCCTTTTCTCTTTTGAGATATCTAGAGCAAAGTGATCAAAGAAGAATGTGTCGAAGAGAATGTGATCTTCAACTTTAGAGCCAAAGGGGATGAGATGAAGATTGGCTGCACCACTATTAGGGAATCTGAATCCACAGGTATGAATTCACCCCAAGAATCCAGGTTATGTTGTAGCCAATCACCAGGACTGATCATGTCCTAGGTGCCCAGGCCAGCGCCAGGGGATTAGGAATCAATGACAGCAGAAGCAGAGATGGCCCATGCCCGACAAGAGTCTTCTGTCTGCTGGGGAAGTAAGACGTTGACTCAGTTGCCTCACAGAAGTGGAGGCTCGAGACCTCCACTGTCCTATAGGGTAGCCGCTGGTCACATTTGGCTCTTGAGCACTTGAAATGTGACTGATTATGTAGCAAATCCTCACATGTACCCTATGACTCTAAAATAAAAAATAAAGAAATGTGATTAAGACGAGTTGAGATGGGTGTGCTGTAAATGTAAAACACACATCGTATTTCAAAGGTTTGATACAGAGAAAAAAGGGTGTCAAATATCTCACTAGTTATTTTTTATATTCAAAAATACTTTTAAAAGAATACCTATTTAACATATATTTTTAATATTTAAAACATCAAATATACATGTTGAAATGATCATGTTTTACTTATATTATTAAAATTAATTTTATCTGTACTCCCTACTTTGAATCAATGATGTCACCTGACCTGAAGCCTAGAGAGTCATTTGTTACTTGCTAAAATTCAGAATTACAGGCCGGGCGCAGTGGCTCAAGTCTGTAATCCCAGCACTTTAGGAGGCCGAGGCAAGAGGATTGCCTGAGTCCAGGGATTCAAGACCAGCCCACACAACTTGACGAGACTTCATCTCTACAATAAATAAAAAAAATTAGCCGGGCATGGTAGTGCATGCCTGTAGTTCCAGCTACTTGGAAGGCTGAGAAGGAAGGATCGCTGGAGCCCAGCAGGTTGACGTGCTGGAGTGGCTGTGACCATGTCATTGCACACCAGCTTGGGCAACGGAGTGAGACTCTGACTCAGAAAAAAAAATCAAAGTTACTTATGTCACTCACACCGTATATCTACAGGACAGTGCTTATCTGCGCTAGGGCTGGCAAACTTTTTCTGCAGAGGGATCAGTTGGTAAATAGTTTAGGTGTTGGTATCAATACAGTCTCTGTCACAATGACCAACTCTATCGTTAAAGTGCAAAAGCATTAGAAGACAACAGGAGCTGGGCACCATGGCTCACTCCTGTCATCCCAGCACTTCAGGAGGCCGACATGGGAAGATTGCTTGAACTCAGGAGTTCAAGATCAGTCTGGGCAACATAGCGAGACCTTGTCTCTACCAAAAATAAAAAAAGTAGCCAGGTGTGGTGGCACACACCTGTAGTCCCAGCTACTTGGGATACTAAGGCAGAAGGATCACCTGAACCCAGGAGGCCAAGGCTGCAGTGAGTTGTGATCATGCCATGGCACTCCAGCCAGGGAGGGCAACAGTGAAAACCTGATTTAAAAAAAAAATTAATACCATAAATGAGGGAGGAATGATCGCCATGGATACCACAGGTATTTAGACAATAATAAAAAATATTAGCCATTATAAAAAATAGACAATATGTATATGAATAGGTCTGGGGTTGTTACAATAAAACTTTATTGACAAAGAACAGGTGATCGTCAGATTGGCCTGGAAATCATGGTTTGCTGCCCCCTCCCTGGTCTAGGTATATGCTGAATATTGTGATTGATACTTCAGTGTAAAAGCAGGGGGTGCAGTGCGGATGAGATAGTCAAGCTAAGCCCTGAGGAATAAGCAGAGAAAGCAGTAGAGGGTGTGGCAGGCAGTCCATGCCATGGCTCTGCATTGAGAAAAGAAGATTGGCGTGTTCATGGCACTAAAAGGGGAATGAGGCTGGAGCACCATGGGGGCCAGAGTGAGAAAAAAGAATCACGGATGTCTGTTATGTATGGATTTTCTCCTGTGGACTTTCCAAGGCACAGAAAACCTTGGAGGGTTCTATATACAGCAGGAAATTGATCTGACCATGACCTCCAGGCAGAAGCCTTTTGAGAAAGAAACGTTGTGGCTGCAATATAAGCAATTCACTGAAGGGGTGAGGCTGGGGCAGGTGAGGACATTTGTGAGAAAGCCAGTGGCCCAGGGCAGTGCAGTGATGTTATGCTTGGTTTAAGGCCCCTGAAGGGATAAGTGGAGAGGAGACATGAAGACAAAAGATTTTGGTTTTGGGTAGAAGAGAAATCAAGGATGACTCTCCAGGCTACCAGTCAGGTGACATCGATAGAAAGTATGGGATATAGGCCGGGCACAGTGGCACAGGCCTGTGGATCCGCACTTTGGGAGGCCAAGGCAGGAGGGTTGCTTGGGTCCAGGAGTTGGAGACCAGCCTTGGCGACAGAGAGACCTCAGCTCCACACACACAAAAAAAATACAAAATTAGCTGGTAGTGATGTTGTGCACCTGTAGTGCTAGCTACTCGGGAGGCTAAGGCGGGAGGATCGCTTGAGTCCAGGAGGTTGAGGCTGCAGTGAGCTGGGATTGTGCCACTGCATTCCAAGCCTGGGCAACAGATTGAGACTCTGTTTCAAATGGAGAAAAAAAAGAAGAAAAGAGAGCAGGGAATGCAGACAGAAGACGATGGGAGAGGGAGCGCTTGGTTTATGGTGTCTGTGGTGACATCCAAGGGGTCTCTCCATCAGCTTGGAGGTGGCAGATGGAGCCTGAGGGATAGTGCTGTCTGGTTGGGACTGGAAGCAGGCCTGGGACACATTTCTGGAGACCATCAACATTTAAAGGGGAGAGCCCACCAAAGAAACTGAGAAGAATCACCATATGTGTGGGTGAACTATTTCCCACCGCTGAATTGTACTGTCCCTTAAGAACACAAATCCAAAATTCTCCTTTAGATTCAGGGTCTCATTCTGGCCCAGGCTGGAGTGCAGTGGCACAATCACGGCTCACTGCAGCCTCCATCTCCTGGGCTCAGGTGGTCCTCCCACCTCAGCCTCCCAAGTAGCTGGGATTACAGGCACGTGCCACCGTGCCCAGCTACTTTTTTGATTTTCTGTAGAGACAGGGTCTCGCTATATTGCCCAGGTTGGTCTTGATATCCTGGACTTGAGTGATCCTCCTACCTCAGCCTCCTGAGTAGCTGGGATTATAGGCATGAGCTGCCGTGACTGGCCCAAAATTATTCTTAAATGCAGCTAAGATTTCTCCAGGTAATAGCACCTCAGAATTTTTATAAGATTCTGGTAAGGGGCACTGATCTGTAAAACCCCTGGTATTTCAATCCTCAGGCCATCACGGTGAGGTGTGTGGGATATTAAAATGTGTGCTTGGTGTGTGTGTGTGTGTGTGTGTGTGTGTGTGTGCTGTATCATCTATAATCACTATTGAGCAAACATTTCTCTTTTGCTTTTTTCATTTGGGGAAACTCACAGGGACCACTGGAGTGGCTTTCGCCTCCTTTGTGGGCATGGAGTCCATTTTAGATGAATACTTCTTTCAAAACCCACAGGTCCCCTGGGCCATCTCTGAGAGGAAGTTGAAGATAAATTTCCGTATTATTGGGGGCATCATGACTGGGGAGAAGAAAGATGAGTTCTCAGATCCAATCATCTACACTCTGGAGAACATCCAGGTATGTGAAGAGATCTCTACCAAGACCCCTGCCTACCCGTGGAGAGCTCCTTATCTCTCTGTGGCCCTCCATTTTTTTTTTTGAGTTGGGGTCTCACTTTGTCACCCAGGCTGGAGTGCAGTGACACAGTCACAGCTCACTGCAGCCATGAACTTCTGGGCTTAGGAGATCCTCCCACCTCAGCCTCCTCAGTAGCTGGGACTATGGGCGCACACCACCACATTCGGCTATACGTTTTATTTTTATTTTTGTAGAGACAAGGTCTCGCTACGTTGCCCAGGCTGGCCTTAGAACTCCTGGGCTCAAGCAATCCTCCCCCTTGGCCTCCCAAATTGCTGGGATTACAGGTATGAGCCCAGCACTCTCATTTTTTTGATGGGAAGTCATTGTCAAGGGAGCAAGATTCTGCTATGTTTAGCAACTCAAGCCAATTCTCAGATGCCCCCTTCAGAGGAATGAGCTTTTCCATTGTTACCAAACCAAACTAGGTCCAATTTTCCCACATGCAACTGAAAGTCAAACACCAAAACATCTGTGTGTGTGTGTGTGTGTAGAGAGAGAAATGTTTATTTCAAGACTCTGACTGCTGAGTAAGGATACAGCACTCTGGCTCAAATCTGTCTCCCTGAGCAGCAGCTGGGGTGGGTGTTGTCATCAGAGGGTAATGAGAGTATTCTGATTGATTCTTGCCATGAAGTATTGCTAGAAGGTGTGATCTGATTGACTCTTGCAATGGGGCGGTGCCAAGAAGCATGAGCTGATTGGCTCTTTCAATGAGAAGGTGCCAGGAGGCATGATCTAATTGGCTCTTGCAATGAGGCAGTGCCAGAAGATGTGATCTGACTGGGTCTGACCAAGCAGTGATGCCAGGAGTCAAGCTGATGGGGCCCTCGATCCTGCCAGGCTGTGTCCACTTCTTAATTCAGTCCCTGTTCCTCTGTTCAAACTCTAGTAGGTTCTGCTTGTGGCAGCATGCTTGGTTCATCTGGGCACCCTCAGGTTACCTGACCTTCAACCTAGTGGCCCATGGCAAAAGAAAAACACCTCATAACTTTGTTGCATAGAAGTTGAACCAGGGCCGGGTGCTGTGGCTCACTCCTGCAATCCCAGCACTTTGGGAGGCCAAGGCAGGAGGATTGCTTGAGGCCAGGAGTTTGAGACCAGCCTGGGCAACATTGTGAGACCCCCATCTATAAAAAAGGAATTATTCAAAATCTGCCAGATGTGATGATGTGTTCTTGTAGTTCCAGCTACTCAGGAGGCCAAGGCAAGAGGATCGCTTGAGGCCAGGAGTTCAAAGCCAGCCTGGTCAACATAGTGAGACCTCGTCTCTACAAAAAATAAAAAAATCAGCCAGGCATGATTAAGGTGTGTGCCTGTAATCCCAGCTACTTAGGAGACCAGGAGTTGGAGGCTGCAGTGTGCTATGATCGCACCACTGCACTCCAGCCTGGGTCTTTTAAGCAAGACTCTTTTTAAAAAATTGAACCAGCTTGGTCTTACGCAGTTACGCTGTTTCTACATGGTGGTCTTTCATTCAACTGGCAAGGTGTTTAGGTTTGATTAATATTAATTAGGAACATTCATGGATTCACAGGTATTTATTTTTTTTAGAGATGAGGTTTCGCTACGTTGTCCAGTCTGGTCTTGACCTCCTGGTCTCAGGTGGTCCTCCCCTCTCGGCTTCCCAAAGTACTGAGATTACTGGCATGAGCCACATGCCTGGCCCATGGGTAGTTTATCTACACTAACTATGCTCAAGTCTGGTGTGGAAACATGTGTGGCATCTAAAACATTTCTTTCCATCCCTGCATTTTGAAATATCAGCATTTTTTTCATCCCCTACAGAACATACCCTGTCTGTCTTTGCCTGCAATGACCCTTGAGATGATCACATTGCATCCATTTGAGGGAGGTTCTCAGGTGACCAGAGCTTTTGTTTTTCAGCCAAAGCAGAAGTCAGAGAGGCCCATCTGCGTTTCCTGGAGTACAGGTGAGGACGGTGGGAGATGGACATCCTCTGACTGTGAGATCCTGGAAGCCTCTGAGACGCAAACCATCTGCAGCTACAATTGTGTGGCAAACATGGCCATCATCATGGCTTCTGGGGAGCTCACGGTCAGTGTTGGTGACCTTCTCAGGTTCCCTGAGTATCTGGCCCTAAATCCAATGGGATTTTTTTCTTTTTTTTTTTTTTTGAGACAGGGTCTCTATTACCCAGGCTGGAGTGCAGTGGTACCATCATAGCTCACTGCAGCCTCCACCTCCTGGGCTCAAATGATCCTCCCATCTCAGCCTCCTGAGTAGCTGGGACTGCAGGCATGCCACCACATCTGGCTAATTTTTTAAATTTTTTTATCGTAGAGGTGAGGCCAGGTGCAGTGGCTCACACCTGTAATCCCAGCACTTTGGGAGGTTGAGCCGGGAGGATTGCTTGAGGCCAGGAGTTGGAAACCAGGCAGGGCAAGATAGTGAGACCTCGTCTCTACAAAAAATAAAAACTTAAAAAATTTAACTGGTTGCAGTGGCAAGTATAATTGGGAGACTGAGACAGAGGGATCACCTGATTCCAGGAGGTTGAGGCTGCAGTGAGCTGTGAACTTGCCATTGCACTCCAGCCTGGGTGACAGGATGAGACGCCAACCCCCCAGAATTTTTTCTTTTGGTAGAGATAGTCTTGCTATGTTGCTCAAGCTGGTCTCAAACTCCTGGCCTCAAGCAGTCCTCCTGCCACAGCCTCCCAAAATGCCGGGATCACAGGTGTGAGCCACTGCACCCATCCCAATGGGACAATATTGACTAAACACATGTTATATGTTTCCCAGGATGCTGGGCATTGTGGAGGGAAGTTATGGGGACAGATGGGGTCGGTGCCATGCCTTTGTCCCTGCAGAATTCACAGACTGGTTGGGAAGTCATGAAGCTCCATAATAAATGAGAAAAAAATGCTCCTAATGGAAGAAGGCATCAGAGATCTTATGTAATGAGCACCTGGGGTGTGCTGAGCTCTTTATTTTAAGTGAAGTGGTATTAAAGCCATTTTATAGGAAGGGAGACCAAGGCTCGGTAGTCTGGCCTTGTCATGAAGCCAGTAATTTCTGGAGGTGGGATTCAAACCGGGAAGTCTGGCTCCAAAGGCCTCTTTCCATTAAACCACAAAAATGGAGGAAGAGGTCATGTTGTAGGAATTCAGAGCTGTTCTGGTGAGAGCTGGTGATGGATTAGGGAGGAAATGAAGTATGAATGAGCCCTGGTGAATGGGCAGATCAGGCAGAGCGGAAACACCTCCTTATCAGTGTTGTGAAGCACATTCTTTTCTAGATTCTATTAGAGCACATGGCTGAGAACATAGAAGGAGAAAAGAGCCTAGGTAATTTTTTGACTTTTTTTTTTGTAGAGATGAGGTCTTGCCAAGTTGCCCAGGCTTAATTCCTTGCCAGAAAGGCCCTAAATGCTGTTCTGGAGACCATGTGGCTTAGGATTTAAGAGAACTGGATTCAGAGAAAGACTGATCTGGTCTCAAGGCCCATCTTTGTCACTTCCCAACTGTGTTTTCTTGGACAAGTCCCTCAACCTCTCTGAGCTGAGCCCAGCTCTCTTGTCTCAGAAACGAGAATGAGAAGGAAAAAAAAGCAACAACAAACACTTCTATAGGGCACAGTATTAAGTCTTTTCATTTAATCCTCTTGAAACAACCCTATAAAGCAGTTATTATTAATATTCTCTTTTTAACAGATGCGGAAACTGAGGCACAGAGAAGTTAAATGTCTTGTCCTAACTCATCCACCTAGAAACCGGCAGAACTTCAGTCCATTTTCTTAACGATTTTGTGGAACTATCATAGAGAAGAGCTCACAAGATAGTGCCTAGCATACATTTAACACACAGAAAGCATTCAAATAAATTAAAATGAGTTTAAAAATGAACTATGGGCTGGGCGCGGTGACTCAAGCCTGTAATACCAGCACTTTGGGAGGCTGAGATGAGGTGATTGCTTGAGCCCATGGCTCAAGAACAGGCTGGGCAACTTGGTGAGACCTCGTGTCTACAATAAAATAAAATAAAAAATAGCCGGGTGTGGTAGCACGCGCCTGTAGTTCCGGCTACTTGGAAGTCTGAGGCAGACTTCAGCCTGGGCGATGGAGTGAGACTCCAACTCAAAAATAAATAAATAAATAAACAAACAAACAAACAAACAAACAAACAAACTATGAATAGATGGCACAGGGTAAGGACTTAGCTTGTGATGTTCCACTCCCAGAAGCTGGAGCTCTCCTGCATTCTATGTATCAGTCACAATTCAGTGCAGGAAGCAGCAACCACTCCAGGTGTTTTGAGCGGAAAGGTATTTAATGTGGGTCATTGTGTGCTCATAAAATTGCTGGAAAGGGATGGAGGAGTTGAAGTCACGGGGCTGCCACTTGGATTTTGACTTCAAGGTCACCCCCTGCAGCTGTCTTCCAGAAGTTAGAAATTGCTGCTGTCTCTGCCTGCCACCCCCATGGTCCTCACGAAATGGGGATCTGGACAGTTGAAATGTGGAATTCAGCCATGGCTCTCTCTCTGGCCTGCAGAAAGTTGATATTTGCCTCCCTTCTGCCTTCTAAGACTTTCACAGATGCATCTCATTGGAGGACTTACATCACATCTAAGACCCCCATCCCAAAGGATTCTGGGAAATGTAGTTTGTAGACATCCAGCCCCAGTGGGAACAGGTGCTGGTGGATGCCAGTGGATGGCAAAAGATACTGATGGACAATGTCTAGTTCACTCTGAGGGCCAGAGCGCCCAAGCCAGGGATTTGAATAATTCTTTTTTCTGTGTGTGTATGTTGGGGGGGTAGATTCTGATTCCATTCTGAAGCCAGTGGTGGAATTCCTCCTTGACAGATGGAGTTCTCCTTGTACATCATCAGCCATGTGGGCATGGTCATCTCCCTGGCGTGTCTCATCTTGGCCATCGCCACCTTCCTGCTGTGTCACTCCATTCGGAATCACAACACCTACCTCCACATGTACCTCTGCGTGTGTCTCTTCTTGGCCAAAATTATTTTCCTCGCCAGTATAGAAATGACTGACAACCAGGTCTCCACTCCTCTGGCTGGGTACCCATCCAGCCCCATCACATTACCTCATCTCTCCCCTAGCCAACTCTCATGATGCTTACTCCTACCTCAGGGACTTTGCATGAGCTGTGCCCTCTGCCCATAACTTGCCCACTCCCCACTCCCAGCTCCTCACCTAGTTGACTCTTTCTTGGGATTAATCTCAGTTTGAAATTGCTTCCCTGATCGTGTTATGGATGTTGTAGTCCCTCCAATTGCTTTCTATTTTTTTTTTTTTGAGTCGGTGTCTCACTCCATCGCCCAGGCTAGAGTGCAGTGGCACACTCATGGCCACCCCAGTGTCGACCTGCTGGGCTCCAGCAATCCTTCTGCCTCAGGCTTCCAAGTAGCCAGAACTACAGGCACGTGCTACCATGCCTGGCTAATTTTTGATGTTTTATTGTGGAGACGAAGTCTTGCCAAGTTGCCCAGGCTGGTCATGAACCTGGAGGCTCAAGCAGTCCACTTGCCTTGGCCTCCCAAAGTTCTGGGATGACAGGCTGAGCCACCGAGCCGGGCTTCTCCAATTACTTTCTAAAGACACTTGCTCTGGGTGGTGTTGTGCCTTTGAGGACATTTGGTGATGTCTGAGGACAGTTTTGATTGTCACAAGTGGGGGAAGGTGCCACTGGCATCTGGTAGGTAGAGGCCATTGATGCTGATAAACCCCCTGTAATACACAGGATGCCCTCCTTCCACCCCATGATAGAAATCAATCCAGCAGTTGTGTTACAGATGTCAATAATGCCACATCTTGGAATCACTACTTCTTTCTATCATGCTTTTTTTTTTTGAGTAGAGGTCTCATTCTGTCACCCAGGCTGGAGGACAGTGGGACAATTATGGCTCACCGTAGCCTCAACCTCCGAGGCTCAGGCGATCCTCCCACCTCAGCCTCCGGAGTAACTGGGACTATAAGTGTGCTACCACGCCTGGCTAATTTGCATATTTTTTGTAGAGACTGGGCCTTGCTATGTTACCCAGGCTGGTCTCAAGCTCCTGGCCTCAAGGGATCCTCCTGCCTCAGCCTCCCAAAGGGTTGGGATCACAGGTGTGAGCCACTGTGCCCAGCCTGGAAGATTCTGACAGCCATGCTTCTTCTCTCCAGATGGGCTGTGCCATTGTCGCGGGCTTTCTGCACTACCTTTTCATCGCCTGTTTCATCTGGATGCAGGTGGAGGCTGTGGTGCTTTTCCTGATCGTCAGAAACCTGAAGGTGGTGAATTATTTCAGCTCCTGCAACATCGAGATGCTACACCTCTGTGCCTTTGACTATGGGCTTCCAGGGCTGGTGGTGGTGATCTCCGCCGGTGTGCAGCCGCAGGGTAACGGGATGCATAATTGGTGAGAGACATTCTCTCTCTCCCTGAAGACCCTGCCAATGGGGTTCATGATGATAACCCAGACGAAAAGAAGAATCATTACAGTAGCAGTAGAGGTTGCTATCATTTATTGAGCTCTTTGTGTACTGTGGGTTCCACACATGTCATGTACAGCAAAACAGGTTGTACACTGCACAAATATAGGATCACTGTTACTCAAGACTCATACTCCAAGGAGAGAACATCTGGTTGGCCTAACGTGTGTGTGTGTGTGTGTGTGTAGGGGGAGATGTTGAGGGCAAAAATTGGGGAGGAATACTTCAGCTAAAGGAATATTGAGGTGCTGTTACTGAGGTGGCAAATGGCTGTGTGTGGTGAAGGCAGCAGAGGCACCCTAGAGACATGATAGAAAGAGGCAACCCTTCCCTCCCTGCTTTCTCCCTCCGTCCTTCTCTACCTCGCCCCTTTCTTCTTTCCTTCCTCTTTCCATCCCTCCTTTCCTTCCTTCTTCCCTAAGTTTCCTTTCTTCCTTCTTCCTCCCTCCCCCTCCCTTCTTTCTTTACTTCCTTTTCTTCCTTTCTTCTTCCTCCCTCCCTTCCCTCCTTCCTTGTCTTTCTCCTTTTTCCCCCCTCCCTCCCACCTTTCCTCCCTCTCTTCCTCTCTCCCCCCTCCCTCCCAACAAACCACTAAGGAATATTGTCCATTCCAGGCTTTGCCCTGGGCACTGAGTATACACAGATTAACAAGTCATCCAAGGTCAAGTTCTCATGCAGCTCATCACCCATTAGGTGGAGACAGTTTGCAACTATACCTTCAGTGTAACTAGGAAACTTATGGCAGTGGTAGCTGCTATTTAAAAAAATGCAGTGAGCCTTGCTGGAGCGCCACCAGGCATGGAGATGAGATACTTTAGCTAAAGGCAGCCAGGGGTGGCTTCTCAGAGGAGGTGACATTGTGCTGAGATTTGAATGACAAGGTGTATCAGCGGAGATTTGAATACAGTAAGCTGGACCTTGGGCACCAGGTGGGCATTTCAGGAGCATCTTTCCAGGAGGGAGATCTGAGAGGAAGTGCCATGGTCTGAAAGAAGGTGAGGTGACCTGAGCCATTGTGGGTATCCTCTGAGTCTCACCTGCTGGTGTCTTCCTCCATGAGTGCATTTGATGGAGTGCAAAGCACTGTAGGGTCAGGACCCTGAGATAAGTGTGGATGCTGCCTGTTTCTCTCCACAGCTGCTGGCTGAATACATAGACAGGGTTCATCTGGAGTTTCTTGGGGCCAGTTTGTACCATCATAATGTAAGCAAATTGCTGGGTGAGCTGTATTTTGGGGGAGAAGCGAGGAGACCTGGGAGACCAAGATCTGCCAGTGAAGTGCACAAGTGAGGAGGTCACTTACTACCCCAAGGAGTTCTTTCTTATGATTCTTAATTTGTGAGATATCAAAGTTAGAGAGTCTTCTCTTTGACTTATGAATATTTTTTTTTTTCATACCGAAATGCAGTTGTCCCTGGGAGGGACGACAATTACGTCCATCCTTTGTGCTTTCATCAGAATGGGTCTCTTGGTCTTTCCTAGGTACAGATGTTAAACAAACAAAAAAAGGTAAAAAGAAACTAAGAGCAATCATATGGGAAGGAGTGCGGTGACAAAGGCAAAGGGTAAACTGAGGTAAAGAGAAGCCTGGGAATGTTGAACACTAACTCTGTGCCTCCCTGCCTCCAGTCCAGACTCTACAGTCCCACCAGACGATGTTTCTTCTGACCCTGTCATGGCAGCTCTCTTCCTTGTGTTGTTTGTTTATTGAATTATTTATTTGAGTCAGTGTTTCACTCTGTTGCCCACACTGGTGTGCCATGGCATAATCATAGCTCATCACAGCCTCCACCTCCTGGGCTCACGCAATCCTCCTGCCTCACCTTTCCAAGTAGCTGGGACTGCAGGCACATGCCAACATGTCTGGTTTTTTTTTTTTTCTTTTTTTTTGTAGAGACAAGTTCTGACTACATTGCCCAGGCTGGTCTTGAACTCCTGACCTCAAGTGATCCTCCTGCCTCGGCCTCCCAAAGTGCTGGGATTACAGGCATGATCCACCACGTCCGACCTGGACACCAGTCATATTGAATTAGAGTCTGTCCTAATGACCTTATCTTAACTTGATTACCTCTGTAAAGATAGATCTTCAAAGAAGGTCACATTTTGAGATTCAGGCAGTTATAACTTCAACATATTTTGGGGAGGGGGACACAATTCAAGCTATAACAGGGTACAACCAACCTGAAGCAACTTAATTTTTTTAGCATTATCATCAATATTGCCTAGATGTATGAAATGATAATTTTCTAGTTTAATGTGCTTGATTTTTTTCATATGAAGCTGTTATCCATGAACACTACATGTGTATGTGAGATATTACTACATTAAGAGATTCATTATGGTCTTCAAAAATTGACCAACTAGCCAGGCGTGGTAGCGCGTGCCTGTAGTTCCAGCTACTTGGAAGGCTGAGGCGGAAGGATCGCCGGAGCCCAGCAGGTCGAGGCTGCGGTGACCGGGAGCGGCCACTGCACTCCAGTCTGGGTGACAGAGTGAGACTCCAACTCAAA
>CAUYQG010264161.1:0-12355 GCA_963574415.1 Tarsius wallacei
CCGGACGTGGTAGTGCGCGCCTGTAGTTTCAGCTACTTGGAAGGCTGAGGCGGAAGGATCGCTGGAGCCCAGCAGGTCGAGGCTGCGGTGGCCGGGAGCGGCCACTGAACTCCAGTCTGGGCGACAGAGTGAGACTCCAACACAAAGAAAAAAAAAAAAACTCATTAATAAAAATTCAACACATTATAGGAATTTAGATTGATTTAGAAAATTTTTCTTCAACAAGACAATTTCTGAATTCAAGTTAACAGAAACAGAAAAGGGAAATTGAGTATCGACATTCTAAAGTATTTCTATTTTATTTAATGTCTATTTTTCACAAAACTTGCAATTTTATGTACATATATTTCAAATGTATCTCACAAATGAGAATGTTTAAAATAGTTCTAAATTTTGAAAACTATAAATTCTACTTTTATTGGTTTTGTGTCTTATTTGGATGCACTGAAACACTAAGTGTGCACTGCCTAAAACTTAGTACATTTTTACACTTAGTTTCTGAATTTATTTAGACCAAGAATATTGTTTATCATGACACTGTTCTACCAAATTTATATGTATTATCACTGCAAAATAATATTAACGTTAATGTTTGAACTTTATTTACTTTCATTCACAATAATCATAAATGTTTTAAAGTGAAAAAATAAACTACTAAAGTTGTACTTTGATTTATAAATAAAATGTAAAAATAAAGTATCATTGTCATTGTCATTAAATGATTTTCTTTTAGAGTCATATGATAAGTTACATAATCTTCTTCAGCTAATGAGGGCAACACAGTGACAGCTCTTTCATTTTTAAGTGCACACAAAAAATGTAGATTTGGAAATGAACAAAATTAATTAAGAAACAGTCATTTGTTCTAATGAAAAGTTAAACTTCAGAAAGTAATATGCTAACTCATTTCTATAGCTCTGAAAACTCCAAATGCTTCATAAAATTAGACCAAATCAACTGTCCCTAACAATTCTGTAGTTTTGTTTTATTTTCATCAGTGAGTACCCCTTGTTCTGCCCTTGAGAGAAAGCATTAGTTATGCTGAGTCTAAAAAAATCTGTGAAACAAGAAACCGGTTATTGGTGATGGGTTTTCATGTTTGACCCCATATTGAAGTGAATTCAGTTTACTGTTTACCCTCTTACACATTATTGAACTGGTGATTCTCAAACTATCCGTCAAAGAAAGCTATCTTTGTAAAATAAAATATAAATCAACTACTAGGTAATAAAATATACAACAGGCACATGCAAAATAAAAGTTGATTTTTAAATTACAGACAATTAGAAATTACTTAATTGGAATGCTACAGAAGTTGTAAAATGCATTCTCTCATCATGTAGAAAACCGGTTAACAGTTTAAAGGCTAACACCAGGTTTTGGGCCAGTATTGTATTATACCACCTCTAGAGTTAACCATAACAACAGTTAAAAATACAAATCCATTTCTAGCAAAAAAATTCCTACTTTTTAATTTCATGTTTCATGTTTTTGAACCAAGCATTTATACTTAAACACAGCAATAAATCTGTAGTTCCATGCATTTATACAAAGTCAATAAATTGTTTAACCACTAACCATAAAAAGAAGATTAACAATTGTCATTATCTGTCAATTAAAAATAAATGCATTAAAAAATATCCCTGGTACCCTCTCCAGAATTCCTATTTGTTGCCTTTTTTCAGTTAAATACATTCCCTCACATAGGTAACTACTCTCCTGGTTTTTAATACAATAGATTTACTTTTTAATAAACTTTATATAGATGAATCATGCATTATATACTCTTTAATGTCATGTTTCCTTCATGCAATATTACCTTTGTGAACTATGACCGTACTATTATTTTTATTACTGCATATTTACCATAATATAACTAGATTTCAAGTTAATTGTTCACTTTTATTTTGAGGAACATTTGTGTATTTCTAGATTTTTGGTAGGAATATTCCTACAATCAGTCTGGATCATAGACAATTGTATTTGTGTCCCACGAAGCTATTAACTTAGAATTGACTATAAATTTAACAACACAACTTTATTACTTTTCAGTTCTGTAGGGCAAGGTTCTAACATGGTCTCATAGAGCTAAAATTAAGGTACCAACAAGACTGTGTTCCTTTTCTAAGACTGTAGGGGAGAATTTGATCTCTTCACCTTTGGGTTGTTGGCAGAATTCAATTTCATATATCTGAAGGTCTGAGGTCTCCATCTTCTTGGAGCTATAAACTGAGGACCATCTGCAACTTTTAGAGGCTGCCTCATCCTTTGGTACCCAGACTATTTCCACCATCTTCAAAGCCAACAGCAGTGAGTCCATCCTAAATTGTATCTCTCTAATTCTTCTTGTCTCATCATCCAGTCATTCATGTGATTAGATTGGGCCCACCCAACTACTAGCAGGATAATCTTTTGATCTTGAGGTCTATAACCATAATCATTACGCAAAATCCCATTTACCATCTAATATGACACATAACTTCAGGGGATTCAGATGTAGACACCTTTGAAGGGCCATTATATTTAACTTCAGGGGATTAAGATGTAAACACCTTTGAAGTTCAACTACTGTAAATACTTCCAAATAGCTCCCAGTGTGTTTGTACAAATCTGTATTTTCACCAACAGCATTAATAAGCTCTCAAAGTATTGCGAGCCAGTTAATGGTGGACATATGTCATATAGATTTTAGTCATTTTGGAAAATACATATGCAAATATCTAATTATGATTTTATTTTAAACTTACCTGATAACTCATGAAGTTGAGTACCTTTTTGTGTATTTACTGGTCATTTGGATATCTTCTTTTGTGGACATACACAGTAATGTTGTTTTTTTGTATGAAGTAGGAGTCCATAATAATGTTTCTCATATGAATATCCAATTAACTAAGTACTAATTATTATTGAAATTCATTTTTTTGTTATCCATAGATATTAGGTTTATTTTGGGGACTCTTTGCTAGGTCCATTTGTTTAGTCATTTATTCTTGTATTGATACTACTGTTTTCCTTATTCTGACTTTATACCAAGTTTTAATATGTAAAAGTCTAAATATGTGGTAGTCTACGTTCTCCAAGATTTTGATTCTTCGTCAAAATACTCTTTATTAGCCTGTTGCTTGTCATGTATGTTTTAGAATTATCCTCTCTATACATACACATAGTTACACACACACACTTTGGGGACTTAATTAATATTGCATTAAAAAATTAGACTGTTTGGGGAAAAATGGAAATTACCGCATGGAATATATTCTCATTTATTTAGTGTATCTTTGATTTCTCAGTAGTGTTTTCTGTTTTTTGTCTCCTGTGTACAGTTTTTACACATGTTTCATTAAATTTCCATTAGGAGCTTATATCAGACAATATTGTAAGATATTTTAATAAGACTTTATAATTGTTACAACTTCATAAAAATATCATTGATTTTTGGGTCTGTGTTCATGAGGAACAGTGATATCTGGGTTTTTAAATGTCTTGTCTTTTATTGATTTTGATGTGATGGTAGCCTTACTACATAAGGTTTTTTTTTTGTTTTTTGTTTTTTTTTTAAGTGCAGTAAGACTGCAAATTAGATCCATCCGTATTAGGGAGGAAGAAAGGACATTAAAAGCTGCTAGAAAATTGAATACAGTAAATCAAGACTGACAACAGTTTTATCTTCCATGGATCTCCAGTGACAAGGGAATTGTTCTTAACAATTATATCTCTCTCTATTTTCTGAAATAGTTCATTGAGATTGAAAATGTTTCTTTAAGTGTTTGGTGGAGTTTGTTAATGCAGTCCACTTGTCTTGGTGTTTGCTTTGTGGAAAGACTTTATTTATTAATTCTTTTTTAATAAATACATAGTTATTTATATTTTCTTTTTGTTCTTACATATGTTTTAGCAGTTTGAGTCTTTCAAGGAATTTATCCTCTTTATGTAGGTTATTAAATTTATTGACATAAAATTGATTCTTGTTATCTTTTAGTAGTTTAGGACATCTTGTCTTGTTTTCATTGGTAATTATTGGTCATTTATGTTTTTATTGTTTCTTGACTAATTTAACTATAAGTCCTTATTTGTATTGACCACTAAAAAGTTTTTGTTTTACAAATATTCTCTAATATATTTCTGATTGCTAGTTCATCATTTGGATTATTGTGTATTTTATGTGTTCTTTTGTTCTTTTTTTTAATTGAAGGGTCATGTTTATTCTAATGAAACTATTAGAAATAGTATTATTTAAAAACGTTAGCATAGTAACTTACTTTGGGTTGCTGTAACACGGAGACATATAAGTCACTCATAGTTTGGATGACTTATAAACAGCAGATACACGTTTTTTTCTTTTTCTTTTTTGAGTTGGAGTCTCACCCTGTCGCCCAGGCTGGAGTGCAGTGGCAGGCTAACGGTTATTGCAGTCTCAACCTGCTGGGCTCAGGCAGTTCTTGCACCTCAGGCTTTCAAGTAGCTGAAACTATGTGCCTGCATCACCACGTCTGGCTTTTTTTATTTTTATTTTTAAATTTTTTTTGTACAGGTCTCACCAAGTTGCCCAGGCTGTTCTCAAACCCCTAGTCTCAGGCAATCTTCCCACCTCCACCTCCCAAAGTGCTGGGATTACAGGCACAAATCACCACACCTGGCCCAGAAATGTATTTGCTCATAATTCTAAGGCTGTAAGTCCCAGGTCGCAATGCCAACATGTTTGGGTTCTGGTAAGGATATTATTCATCCAGGTTGCAGACTGTTTACTTTTCACTGTTTCCTCTTGTGGAAGTTTCAGAAAGGAAAATTAAAGAACTATCGGAATCTCCTTTATAAGGGCACTAACTCATTTATGAGGGCACCATCCTCCATCCTCATGACCGAGGTATCCTACCCATGAGGATGCCTCACTTTCTAAGGTCATCACATGGGGATTAGGATTTTTTGTTTTTTAATGTTTGGGTGCATTTTTTTAAATTTTAAAGATGTGGGGTATAATTCAAGATTAGGTACATAAGTGGTCATTGTACAGGCAAAGTCTGGGCCTCCTTTTGGTTCCCACTTAACCACTTCACCTGGTTTGATATCAGGTACCCTTATTGATGTTATACACCCCCGCCCTCCCTGGCAGTTTCCCACTACTGCCAATCCTTTTCTTTCTTTTTTTTTTTTTTAAAGAAAAGACTTTTATTGGGAAAACAAAATCTTCTGAGCCTCCAACACTTATGACTCCATTTATATGCACCTTGCTTTTTCCTCAGACCTTGAAAAAATAGGCAATGTTTTAACAAGTGATCATTCTTTACTTTCTTTATACAGATTCACAAGGATTAAGAATCACCAAATGATTAACTTTCCTCAAAATACGAGTTTCCCATACTGTTTGAATTGAAGAAAAAATTTTTTTTCTGTTGAAATCAAGCATTATTAGTAAACAGCAGTTGTGAGAACACGAAGTGGCTAAATTGTAGGCTTTGTTGGAAACAGGCCTGAATAGAACATATTAGCATAAATTGTATTTTTTATGTTTAAGCTGCAGTGTTAAACATCAAACTGTGCTAAACGATTGTTCTCCATACAGCTGCTAAATTGAACTACCTGTTATATCAGTTTAGTAAATTGCCAAACTTGGAGAAGTCAGCAATTTAATGGACGTGTTTGTAAAATATCCTGAGGCACCCTGGCTTAACATCAAGGAACAAAACACTCCTCAGAGTGTTAAAAGTCAGTCTATTAAAAAGAAGGATTAGCAAGGGGGTAAATATAAGATTAATTTTTAAAAGCAAAGCCAATATACTTTAAAACAAACCTAACTTGTTCAGTTCACATTTCATGTCAAAAAAGTTCATGTTCTGTCTCCATTTTCCCTAAATTAAGTATTAAATAATTTTTGCCTTACCATTATACTATCATTCAGGAGCCTGGACATTGAATTTTGCCCAGTTAAGCTGACAATCACTTCCTTCTACCTTTGACCTTGGGTATTTGGTACCTTTTATTAAATAGGGGAGAAAAGTAAGCAAAATATGTACTCTCACAACTTCCTAGTTTCTGCTAAGTTATTTGAGAATACCAAGCATTTCAGATAGTCTCTGCCTTCTACCTTATAGCGGATGTTTGTAAACCATACAGCAGACATTTAATAACCTGAGAGTAAGTGGTTTGTGTATGGCTCAGTTCTGTCAAATATAAAATTAAACATAAATATAGATTGTGTTGGATGCCAAAGACAACTGTTGAAAACCAGATCATAAACCCTTATTTGAGGTCTGACCATTTAAAACTGATGATTTGAAATAATTTGAAATAATCAAGAGTTAGTTAATAAACAGTTTGCTTATATCTTCTATCCAACAAGAAGAGTATTAGAAGATAAAGTAAGCTGTCCTTATCACTTTCTTTGTGTTATTTTGCCTCTCTTATCTTGATCCCATCTACATCATAATTTTTGCTGGTTTTTAATACTTTTTAAAATTACAATAGTAACACATGTTCATTGATGAAAATTTAGAAAATATAAACCAACAATAAAAAAGTAAAAATCCTCCATAATAATTTATTTTAAACACCCTGAATTAGATTATTGTTTTCACTCCTTAAATCAAAAGAAATTAGAATTGGAGCAAAGTAGTAAATATAAAAATTAACATCTAGCCAGGCTTGGTGGCTTAGCCTGTAATCCCAGCGCTTTGGGAGGCTGAGGTGAGTGGATCATCTGAGCCTGCGGGTTCGAGACCCGCCTGGGCAACTTGGTGAGACCTCATCTCTACAATAAAAATAAAAAAATAAAAAAAAATTAGCCGGGCGTGGTAGCACACGCCTGTAATTCCAGCTACTTGGAAGGCTGAGGCGGAAGGATCGCCGGAGCCCAGCAGGTCGAGGCTGCGGTGGCTGGGAGCGGCCACTGCACTCCAGTCTGAGTGACAGAGTGAGACTCCAACTCAAAAAAAAAAAAAAAAAAATTAACATCTAGAAGTGCTAGAGTGAGATACGTGTGATTTTTTAAAATAAGCACCTCCCAATAGGCTCCTTATCAGAAGTCCAGGTTTACACCTCACATCAATAGGTATGTAAGCTAATGCCATTAGAATCTCAAAGCTGGGGTGATTCTGGAAGACAAATGGTCACTTGGACAATTAATGATAACATAATAATACAAGTTGAGATAGACAAAAACTAAAATGCTGTGGGATCCCAGATAAGGAAGAGAAAGAATTTGACTAGCAAGAAGAGCAAAGGTAGCTGCAGAACAACAACAACAACAAAAAAACCAAAAAACAAAACTTGAGTGGAACTTTGAATGGTAATTAAGCTATCAGGAGCCTAAGAAGTCAAAGGGAACAACATTCCAAAAAAAGGGAATAGAGGAAGGCACAGAGTTGTTAAGTTCAATAAGGATGGTTCTGTGATCAGGTCACAGAAGTATTTCATTGACCTCTTTGTAAATCATTAAGCTAGTCAAGCCAGGTAGCAAATTGATAGCTTCTTTTTTTTTTTTTTTCACTTTTTCTTACGAGGCCACATCAGAGCATTCTCGAAAATCTAATATCATAAAATATTCTCAGACTCTACTAGTCAGAATTGTTTTAATCACATTTGACAGAAACCCAGTTCAAAGTCAAAGAACAATAGATGCTGGTATGCGTGTGGAGAAATAGGAATGGAAACTAGTTCAATCTCTGTGGAAAACACTATGGAGATTTCTCAAAGCACTAAAAATAGAACTATCATTCGACCCAGCAATCCCAATACTAGGTATCTACCCAAAGGAAAATAAATCATTATATAAAAAAGAAAACTTTACTCATACGTTCGTCATAGCAATATTCACAATAGCAAAGTCATGGAACCAACCTAAATGTCTATCAGCGGTTGAATGGATAATGAAAATGTGGTATATATAACACCATGGAATACTACACAGCCATAAAAAGAATGATATCATGTCTTTTGCATCAACATGGATAGAGCTGGAGAACGTCATCCTAAATGAACTAACTCAGAAATAGAAAATCAAACACCACAGGTTCTCACTTATATGTGGGAGCTAAATGGACATAAAAATGGAAATAATAGACTGGGAACACTGAAAGGGGGAGACATGAAGGAGGAGCGAGAGCTCAGAAGATACCTATCAGGTATAACGTTCACTCTTTGGAAAACGGGGATACCCGAAGCCCAGTCCCCACCAGCGCTCAACATGCCCATGTAACAAGCAGGCACTAGTATCCCCTGAATCTGAAATTTAAAAATTTAAATTAAAAATCTAGCAAAACAAAGGGGAACTATTAACTTACATAATTGAGAAGCTTAGCATATAGTCTGGTTCAGCTAAAGCTGGATCTAGGTGCTCAAATGATGTGCTCATATATCTGTCTTTGTTTCTCTTTATCTATTCTGCTTGTATTCACTTCTCTTTGCATGTCAGCTTCATTCTTTCCTATTATAGATAGACGTTGTCCATAGGAGAAGTGGCTTCTGGCAGCTGCAGGCCAACATCCTTAAAACTTGCTGACATAAAGAGAACAGTCTTCCGTCAGTACATCCAGTAGAAGAAACCAGGGAGGCATCGCTATAGCCCAGATTGGACAAATGCCCATCCCTAAACCAGCCATTGTGACTAGAAGAATTCAGCACTAGGTTGGCCCACTGTAGGTCACTGCCTACTTGCAAGGGTCGCCCACTCGTGAGGGCAGGAGGAGGTACAAGTCAACTTCAAGGATGGCTCCACCAGGACCACATGAAGCAGGGGAACAGTTTCCCAATGGAAGAAGAAAAGGAGGTTGGTAGTATGCTCAGCACACAACAGCTAACGACCACTATTTACCTCCCAGATATTTAGAGGATTCCTTCCATCTCAGCAGGGGCATATATCATCGTAGTTGCCCAGTCACCTGGGAAGGACTGCATGTGGGTGATGTTTCTCCTGCAGTATACGATGATAAGAAATATACTAAAGATACATTCAAACCACACCCAAAAGATTCTCCTGACAGTAAAAGATTTTCCCCCAGTGTTCAAAATGGGGTGCCCCACTGAATCCTAAAATAGAGACCCAGAGCAGTCAATTGCTCCTCAACTTCACCCCCCAGCAATAAGAGTCACCTGGTTTAGCTCTTGTGTCTTATATTAGCATATTTGAAATCTGGTCATTTAAAATTAGATCATAAATGGAGCAAACATCCATATGGCACTTAGAATGTGCCAGGCACTATTCTAAGTGTGTTACATATAGTAATACTTGCAACAAGCCCGTGAAGCATGACCTATCATTTCCTTTTATGGCTAAAGAAGCCCAACACAGAGAGGTCACACCCACACATTGCTGGATTTGAATCCAGGTGGTCCAATCCAGAAGAAGAAACTAGGGAGCTTCTTCACAACCCCAAGGCTAGTCTGAAGACCTCTACTGCAGATGGAAGATAAAGTAAAAATGGTGAGCAAAGGAGCAGAAAGAGAAGTGACACACTGAAAAAAAGCAGTCTGCAACAGAATAAATAAGCAGATATAATAATGTGACCTAGACACTGAACTGTCATCTCAGAAGCATGTGTCTGTCCACGTAGCCCCAACATTGTCTAGGGAGGGTGTGAGCAGTCTGGTTTAATGAATCCAGGCTAAAGATTCATCATACTTTACTGGCACCAAAATTATCCTCTCCTTTTCCACAGATGCTGTGCCCACAAAGGCAGGCTGGTGTCTGAGGATAACCTCACTACACAGTACCCAATGCAGTGTCTGGCACATTGTTGGGCTTGATAGTGTTTCTTTAATTTTCCTTAGGAGAATCATAAGGGCTGAAAGATTAGATTCAGTGATCAAGTATTTATTAAGCACCTACTGTGTGCGGCCCTGTGTTGGGGCCCTGAGGACACAGAAATAAGAAGACAGACACAGCTATGTATCCATAGTATTTTCCACCCAGCCCAGCTTATCCCACACTTAAGCTGAGGTTAACCAGAATTTTTAGCATCATTTATAAGCAGACGATATCTGGATAGTACACACCTCATACAGGCATACTGGTTGGTACAGTAGTAAAATATTTTTGTACTGCTAGGTAAACAGCCATTGCCTAAGTCTCTGGGGTGTCCCACCACAGCTCATCCTACCCTGGTCCCTCTCCCAGGATCATCAAACATACCCAGAATGCATTAACTAAGGGAGTAACCCAGGCCCTTATTCCAATGTATAACCTGTAACTGTTCTGATTGATGGGTACCCATGCCCCTGCCCATAAGTATTAAAATAGCCAAAATGCAAAAAGTTTCTTCATCCTTTCCACAAGTTTTTAACTCACATTTTTCTGGTAGACTGCCAGTTCTCTTTAGAAACAGTAGGTCTTTATTTTTTTTAAAAAAGGAAAAGCATCAGACACACAATGCGACAATCAGCAACTGTCTGACAAGGGCCCACTGACGCAGAGGACATAATGCCAAAACGGGACCAAATTACCTCCTCCTCCCCTGCCACCCACTGCGGCTCCTATCAGCAGACACCTTCAGAACAGAGGCCTCAGTGAGACAGACCCAGATGGCCCCACAGCCAAGGGAACTAGAGGGACCTTGTCACCTCCCTTGGCCTCTCACAGGCCCAGACTCCTGCCGGCTGTGTCAGTCATGAAGGAGAGCAAATAACACCACTCAGGGAATTTCACCCATCTGCCCACATGATACCTCAGTTGCTGGGAAATCCCTGCATTTGCCCAGGTGCCAGGAAAGATTAGGACTGGCTCCGACAGAGATCTACAAAAACAGACTCAAAGGAACTAGGGTTCCCCATGAACCCTGTGTTCTCAATCCTGACTGCTCCCTAGAATCACTGGGGGTGCTTTTACCATATGGATGCCAATCCCAGTCAATTTCACCAGCAGTTTCAGTGGGGCCTGCTGTGGCTTAGAGAGCACCAGAACTGTGAACTGCCTCCATGGGCCAGACAGACAGACCCCTAGTCTTCTACATGTCCCAACACCATTCTGGCTCCAGGTTCCCCCGCTGCCCTGCCCATGTGCTCATCCAGCAGACTGAGCTGTGAGAGGTGACCTCTTCCTCGGCACCAAGCTCCCAAGAATAAAGGGTTCTGGCATTTTGCACCTAGCGGCTGGGCAGTGACAACAAGAAACACATGTATTCAAATCCTAATATGAGACTGCATGTTTTAATGACATCATTCGATATTGCCTTCCAGAGATTTCTGAGATTTTTAACTGCTAACTAACATTTGAAAATTTGTTAGTGACCTATCTAGAAATGAAGATCTAAAAGCTGGCTTCTCAAAAATAAAATCATAGAAAAGAAAAGAAAAGCATAATATAAATGAGCCCCTGTTGTTTCCTGAGCCTTTTTGCAGTGTACCCTGTCCTTAACTCAGCAAAGGGGTCCTTGTCTATACACACTGAAGCCCATCAAGCCAGAAGGGAGAGCAGTGGCAATGGAAGACAAACCATTTTGGGAGGCAAGTTCTTCAGACACTCCTTACTGGCACAGATCCTGAAATCCTGCCCCTCCCATGAGGCTGCCAGGATTGGCAAGGAACCAGGCCACCAGGTTCAAGAACCTCCAAAGGTCTCCTTTCTAAAGAAGGATCGCATTTCCTGCATTGCTGACAAGGAAACTAGGTGCAGGGAGGTAAAGGAAACCATTCAATGGGCAAGTGTCTTTTTAGGGCAAAAAAATGTCACTCTCATCACCTTGAGAATGCAGAAAGGAGAAACTCCTCAGACATGTCTTCTGTGGAGACATAAGATTTTGAAATTTTTTAGTTAAATTAAGCTGCTGTTAAATGTGTAATTTTTTTTTGTTTGTTTGCTTTTTTTTTTTCCTGTCTCAAAAAGGAACAAATCAATGCAAATGTCTCAGGTTAGGTACTAAATCCGGACGAAGTGACAAGGCAGCTTGTGTTGTAGGTCACTCCTCCACATTGCCACTGCAGAGCAAGGCAAGGAGGACACAGCCTCACAGCCACCTCTCCCAGCAAGTTCACCTTTGCAGAACGGACATCAACCAGGTGCTGAAGCAAGCCCCAGGAATGACCAACAAGGAAAGAGGAAAACAAGTCAAGGAAACAGATCAGGGAGCTAAGAAAGAAATTAGAAGCACACGTATTCAAAACAGGCAGAGCCCACACCCATCCATCTTAGGCAGTCTAAGCCTAAAAATGTAGCAAAGATATAGCAGGGGCTCATGAATTCTGATTTTCTCAGTTAAAACCAAAATGTGTACTCCCTCCCCTAATTAAAAGGCAAGATTTAAATAGCCTTGCATGTCCAGTGGTTCTAGAAACAAAGAAGAAAGAGGAGTTTTATTTTCATCACTTTTATATATTAGAATCTTTTCAAAACTTAGTAACTATGTGACTTGGGCAGCTACAACTTCTC